>JAAMXP010003248.1:0-46781 GCA_019693395.1 Ettlia oleoabundans | reverse complement strand
ACCCACAACAAAGTAGTCGCCCTTGGGATTCCACTGCACGTCATGGATGGGGCCCTCCTGCAGCAGCATGTATAACCAGCGGCGACATGTTGGCAGGTTGGGCAGGTCAGGAAGGCAGGCAGGCAGGCGGGCAGATTGTGACGCTCAAAGATGGCAGGCAAGAAGGGGCCCAGCCTGCTTCATTCCTTAGACTCAAAGCAGGCCAGACTGACGTTGGCGCCCTTGGCAACCTTACCTGCGAGGCATTTACTCCACCACTAGAAAGTTCTTGCTGGGCCTGGCCTGGCAGACTCAGCAGCAGGTAGCCATACACCAGACCCGCGTCACCCACCTTTGGCAGCGGCACCTGGCACTCATTGCTGCCGTCAGCTGCCATGAAGAACAGCTTCTGCTCGCCGTAGTAGGACTGCAGCACAGGTACGGTGGTGCAGCAAAACAGCACCACAACCCACCGTGCTCAGGTGGCAGGCAAGCAAAGGGACCTTGGCAGAGCATTGCTGCGCAAGATGTGGCAGAGATGCCCAGAACTTGCCAACACACACGAGTAAAATGCGGCAGCCTGGTCCTCGCAGTATCAAAGCCACCACCACCACCACCACCACCACCACCACCGCCGCCGCCCTTTCCTGCACTCACCTGGTTTGTGGCGTCCACGTCAGAGGCAGTCAGCACCAGCACAGCGGTGCCCGTGCTGTTCCACATTAGCCGCGCAGCGTTGGCCTGCAATAGGTCGCATCAACTCGCGCATTACTGGGCGGGCGATCCCTAAGCAGCGGTCAGCCCTGTGAGCAGCACAACAGCCGCATCACCGATGGCCAGGGCGACAGGATTGTCACGGAGTACATGAGCAAGGCATGTGACTGGAAAACGGGGCACCTGGAAGCGCTGTCAAGCCCACAATCATTGTGGCACCCCATACTGGCCCGAATTCCACAAATGTGTCCCCAGACCAGTTGTCCAGCTACCCACCCGGTAGAAGCTCTTGCGGCAGAGCGGCGGTGGCGCATCGCTGCCAGCGGAGACAGCTGAGTAGTCATAGAGTGCAATGAATCCGGGACTGCCCTTGGACTCAGGCACGTATGCAGCGAGCAGCGAACGGTTGGGAGCAGGGCACACCGCAAAGCCGGCCACCCCCTTGAGCGAAAGCCGCTTTGACACGCCTGCAGGGTGGGATAGGTGGGAATGCGACGTAAACGCGAATCATTCAGCAGATGGCTTGCAGGGCAAGAAAGCCGCAAAAATGCATGGACTTTGGTTGACAATATCTGCAATAGATTAGTTTCCAACCATTTCAATCAGATATTGTGTGCTAGACAGCACAGCTGCCGTCATGCCCCAGCTCAGTAGAGAAGCCAGACAATTGCCCTAATGAGCTGGCAGCTGGTCTGAGGGCAGGCAAGGGCAGCTCACCTGCACCAAAGTCTGCTGTTGAGTAGATGTTGATGGCGTTGGTGACCTGGTGCAAAGCGAGGGACTCGTCTGCGGAGGCAGAGCAGGCCAGAGAGGGAGGCAGCACGGCTCAGCGAGGGCGTGGTTGTGCAGTGGCGTGCGCAGCTGCCGTGCACCCAAACAGTGCAGGTGGGTTGTGCCACAGAAACACCTGGGTGTTGCAGGGTGCCTGCCAACAAACAGGACGTGGCAAAACTCTAAAACAATCTTACTGGCGAAGTGAGACCGTAAACTGCTAAGAACCGCTACTTGCGGTGTGCTGTGCGGCTGTGCACCTGAGCCCCTCATGTGGGAACGCAAGTTCACAGGCATGCCACAAAGTGCACGCTGCAGCACAAGTTTCGCCCACCTGCCGTGAAATGTACACTAGGCCATGTGTCCTTGGTGAACAGCTTCTGATGCAGGCTCAGCAGGCATTCCCCATCTGCCATTCGCCACAACTTGAGGTTGCGGGTCGCTGCAGACGTGCATGGCAAGGAGTGGCAGCTTCGGGAAAGGTGCAAAAAGCAGAGCTGCTGTTGATCAACCTGCACCACTGATACTCCACTGACGTTTAGATGAATGGTAATCGTGTGAACTGTTTGAGAAAACAAGCGATGAATCTTGGGACATGCGCACTGCCCAAGCAGTGGTGCCGATGCTGCGTTGACCCACCGCACCTGCGCCGCTCTCATCTTTGGAAGGTCGCTGAAAGGTGATCAGGAAGGTGCCTTTTGGCGACAAGGCTGCTGCAATCACAGCAGGGATTTCCAGGCGCAGCTGCTGCTCCCGTGTGGCAGCATCAAGCACTGTGACAACGTCGCCACCAACCACCACCAGGCGGGAGGCATCTGGCGAGAAGACCAGACTGCTGGCGGGCGTCCTGCAGTGGCAACGCGGGTTGATCGGTATTGTGTTAGTGCTTCAGAGCATCACAAGCCGTTCAATCAAGCCCATCGGCCCACAGAAATCTCACCCCAGGGTGGCCAACTTGGTGACCTCCGGCGGCCCCGCCAGGAATTGAAGCTCCTCAGGAGTGCGACCTGCAAATGCAGCAAATAATGACGCTCGGCCACACCGTCTTGGCGCAAAAACAGACATGCGCATTGCTGCACAGTCGCACTCACATACGATATGAAGTTGAGACGTCATCTTATACTGTGTAAGGCAAACGCCGAACAGCGCTCATGCATATACGCAATTGCTAGCTTGGACCGCTGTACTGCAGCAGCCGGCACAACTGCGGACACCTGCCACTGCATGTCACCTTGTTGCACTCTATAGCGGGCTAACAGTGCACAGCATCGGCAGCTGCCCTCCGCGCAATAGGGGGGGCACCATGACGAGGAATATGGAACTGGGGAGCGAGAGTGAGGAAGATGAATTTGCCGCTGCTGCGGACAGCGACAGTGACGATGAACAGCATAGGGAAGAGGAGGGCATGCAGCTGGGCAATGTCGTGAGGAGTGGACAGGCGCGCTTGGAACCTTTAAACCCGGTTCCCTTGTCCCAGACTACAGGCGGCGAGCTGGTGCAGGTGAGCAAGGAACCGAGGAAGCGACGCCGGTGCACAGAAGCCGGCTGCCGCTGCTGCCACCACCTCGTCGCCTGCTCGCTGGGGTTGCAGGCTTTGTTTTGCATTGACAACATGGACATCATTTGCCCAAGATTCGTTGCAATGAAGTGAAATCCCTCACATTGCTCACAGGCGTCCCTTGGCCTGCCTCAAACATGGTCTGCCGGTTTGCAACCTCCTTGCAGGCGCTGCAGTTGCCCACGTTTGAGTTTGCCAGCAAGCGCAAGCAGAAGTTGGATGGGCGACCTTTGCTACTGTTTGACATCAACGGGGTGCTCATGCAGCACCGATGGACAGGCACAAGCCACCAGGTGGGGGCTTGAGAGAGCTCATGCCTCACCAAGGTTTGGTTGCGTGCATGAGCAGCGTCGCTCACACCAACGTCAGGTCGGGGCATGCTAATACTGCAGCGGCTGGTTGTAGGGGGCTATTCTTTCCGGCAGCATGTTCTCCTGACCCGCGTCTTCTGATATTGACACCAACCGTGCCTCTCTCTCATCCCTCGCTTTGCAGCACGACCTGCGACCCGGAGTGCACCATCTGCTGCGTCTGCTGCCACACTTCAGGTGCGGCACGCCCCACACGTATGCGATATTGGAGCAGCAGCAGAAAACGATGTGCATAGAGGGAGCGGTTTTGCACGCTGACGCTTTTTTATGATACCAGAAGGGTTTGCCGTTTTATGTACGCATTACCGCCTACCATGTGCAGGCTGGGCATCTACAGCAGCGCCACGCGCCCCACCATCAGCAAGGCCCTGGCCAAGCTGCACGGCAACCTCGCCAACTTTGTGGAGCAGCGGCAGCGGGCGGCTCGCACGCAGCAGGCACGGCAGGCTGCGCATCTGGCCCAGGAGCAGGCGAAGCAGGAGGCTAAGGGGCTGCAGGGGCAACAGCAGCAGCAGGCGATGCCAACTGGGAAGAAGAAGCGCAAGGTTGCGGCCCTGGCAGCAGCAGCAGCAGGATCTGGGGCTAGCGTTGGTAGCGCTGCTGTGTGCGCTGTTGACGCTGACGGCTTTCCTTTGGAGCTGCCGCGGGTCCTGTTTGAGGTTGTGCTGGCGCGAGATCACTGCCATCCAGCGTCCCCGGTGCGCTGGGCAGGCAGCTAGGGGGCCTATGGGCAGCAGGCACAATGGCAGGGGGCTGTGCAGGTTGCAAGGAATGCCATCAGCCATTTGAGGGCCAACAGATGATTCTGGTACTTTTCTTTCCATCTGTCACCCCCAATGCATCAGCGGTTGACCCCCCACCTACCAGTTTGCCGGTCTGCGATCCTGGCCTTGTGTTGCAACCGGCAACAATCAAGCATTTACTCTGGTACTCATCTGCCTCGTTTTGCTGTGCATGTTCACGGTCATGTCGCGCAGGAGTCGATTGAGGCGCGTGGGGGGCGGCCCTGGGACACTGTGAAGCCCCTGGCCAAGTACTTTGGCGGGCTCAAGCGGGTGGTGCTGGTGGATGATTCGGGTGAGGCAGGAGGGGGCGCGTGGTGTAAAGCGCGGCCCCTGGTACCTGCGTTGTTGGATGTCTTTAGAACCAAAACAAATTCTTGAACGGCCGACCGCCATGGTAATGTGGGCGCTTTTCCAGTATATTCACGTTCGATGATCAAGTATCCACATCAGCTCATTGAATATCAGCGGTCTGACACCTCAATCCACATGCTCCCCCACTTAATCTTCTTCCAGCCCACAAGGCAGACGAAGGGGAGGGCAGCAACATGGTCATCATGCCCTGCTGGCACGGTGCGGGGCACCCACTGGGGCGCTGCGACGGCGCTCTGCCGCTGCTGGTGGACCAGCTGCTGGCTGCTGCTAAGCCTGAGGGGACGGCTGCCGCTGCTGTGGAGCCAGCCATACCGCCCTCCGGCAGTGCAGCAGAGGCGGTGGCCTTTGGTGCGCCGCTGGACTGGCGCAGTGTGACAGCTGGCATCAGTGCCCAGCTGGCGGCTGCCGCTGCACGGCAGTTGGAGGAGGTGCAAGCTGGTGGGCTGCTGACTGGCGAGCAAGCGGCGGCAGCTGCAGCTGTGCTGGAAGCCGCGATGGCCGGCAGTGCAGCGGTGGCTGCAGCCGCGGCGGCGCTAGGGGATGGGGATGAGGATGAGGAGGAAGGTGAAGACGAGGGTGAGGCAGCAGCGGCTGGGATGGGCGGCAGTCCCTCAGACATGCCGCAAGTGCTTGTGCAGCAGCAATGGGCCGCGGGAGCAAAGAGGCAGCGTGAAGAGCCCAATGCAGTTGCTGGCATGGCAGCTGCGGTTGCCGCACCAGTGGCTGCAGCGGGAGCCCCGGATGAAGCGGCACTGCAGCTGACTAAGCGGCAGCGGCGGCAGCAGGAGCGCACACGCGGCACCCCACAGCAGCGGCGGCAGCAGCAACTTGAGGCTGCCACAACAGTAGTGTTGGCTTCTGCCGGTGCTGCTACTGCTGGAACTAGCAGCAGTGGTGGTTCTGGCAGTACCAACGGCAGTGATGGCGGTACCACTCAGCTGCCGGGGACCACCTTGGCCGATGTCAACTGGTATCTCAACCAGATTTGGGGTCACCTCAGCAACCTAGTGCTCAACAAGACTGCTAAAGGCGCAATAGGGGCGGCAGCAGCCGCTGGTCTAATTGAGTCAGTCACAAGCAGGGGAGCAAAGGCAGCTGGCGCCTGGCACCGACAGGGCCGAGTGAGGCTGAGCCTGGCGGGCTCCACGGCGGCACCCAGTCAGCAGTACCTCTCGGACCTGGATGCGTACTGCAAGCAGTTCCCTGATCGTACTGCTTTCCTTGCACACTTGGAGGCATGCCAACGGCAGCAGCAAGACCAGCCGAATCAGCCCCAGCCACCCCAGCAGGAGCAGCAGCAGCAGCAGGCGCCGGCAGCAGGCGGTGGGGAGGAGGCGGTGGGTTTCTTCTGGGAGCGGCAGCAGGCGACAGGAGATGGGCAGGGCCAGGCGCAGCTAAAAGCGCAGCAAGGGATGCAGGCGCAGCAAGCAGGCACGCAAGGGCAGGGGCAGGCAGCAGACAACCCGCCCACCAAGCCGCCAATGCCGGTTGGAGCTGACTTGGCGATGATGCAGCAGGCAGCGCTTCTGCATGCTGTGGGTGTGCTGCAGTCACGGCTGGGAATCTCCCTGGATGCAGTGGAGAAGCAGGCAACGGCGCAGCTAGCGCCGCTGTGGCCGCAGCTTGGACTGTTCTCGGAGAAATGCAAACCCAAGCGCAACTCGCAGCGCGCGCTGCGCCAGCTGCTGCTAAGCGCCATGGAGCGCTGTGAGCAGGTGCGCTGCAGCAGTGTGGCAAGCCTGCAAACCATGCAGAGACAGCGAGCAGCGTGCTTTATTACTGGCAGCGTGTTTGTGGCCGGGTGGGGAGTATGCTCCACCCACTTTTTGAACCTGTGTCGCATGCTCTGAGCCTGCATGGTATGGGCATGAGAGTGAGTTGCTGATGCAGCTGCTGGGTTGGTTCTTGCAGGAGGGCTGGGCCACCGTCAGTCGGTTGGAGGGCGGCGACACGCCTCCGGCACTGCTGCTGTGCTGTCTCACGGCAGCAGCACCGAGCCGCTTGGCTGCAGAGGTGGACGGGGCCTTGGAAGTGTTGGCCGCGATGTTTGGGGCTGATGTTGCGCTGCCGCCGCTGCCGGCAGATGCGGAGGGTGAGGCAGGGCCAGAGGAAGCTGGTGCGGGTGGTGCACAGCCATCAACAGCCGTGCCACAGCCAGCTGTGGAGGCGCCTGCGACTGCGGTTGAGCCTGCTGCTGCGGCTGAGCTGGTGTTGGCAGCTGACGCGGCAGCTGGCGATGACTCGGCGGCAGGCGCGGGTGCGCCGTTGCTGCTCGCTGTCTTTGAGGACCGGGCCCCGCCGCCGGTGCAAGCAGCCATATCAGCGCCAGCCACGACCACAACCACGGCCACGGCCACGCAGCACCCTGTGAATGCCGCCACAGCTGCCGCAGCAGCAGCTGCAGGCGCTAGCGCCGAAGCGGGTGACATGGATGCCGCTGCCGTCATAGAAGCCGGGCTGCGCGCGCTTCGTGAGTTGGACGAGGCCAAGCAGCTGAATGAGCTGCGGCAGCAGCGGCTCAAGGCCCAGGTGGATGCGGCCTGTGCTGGACTGAGCAAGCGGGAGCGTGCGCGGCACCTGCAGCTGATCCAAGCAGCAGAGCTGACTGGGCGGCCGGTTGCGGAGCTTGCCAGCCTGGCGCCAGCCGAGCTTGCTGCCGTGGTGAAGGCAGCCGGCAAGGCGGCCAAGAGGGCGGCCAAGGAGGCGAGGAGAGCGGCCAGCGGGGTGGGCGCCAAGGCAGCGGCGGCGGTGCTGGATAGGCTGTTTGAAGCGGCAACTGGCAGCAGTGATGCGGCTTGGCAGGAGGCCTACGGAGCTCTCACTGAGGACGAGCGGCGCCTGCTGGCGGTACAAGGTGTTGACCTGGAATCGTACCGCAGGCAGCTGAGGGACAGAGACCCCTCGGATGCGGCTGGCGGTGCGGCGGCAGCAGGGACGAGGGGTGGAGTGCCAGGTTCAGCAGGCCAGGAAGAACAAGAAGACAAGGCTGATGCGGCTGTGGCAGCGGCAGGACCTGAGCAGACCGCAGCTCTGCAGGCGGCTGTGGCGGCGCACGGTGGCCATTACCTGCGCTCCTGCGACGAAGCAGCCGCAACGGCGGCATCAGCTGGCGGGGGCGCTGCACAGGCGCAGGCGCAGGCGCAGGCGCAGTGGTTCTGGGAGCAGCAGCAGCAGCAGCAGCAGCAGCAGCATGCGGGCCTCTACCAGCAGCAACAGATGCAGCAGCAGTATCAGCATTACTACCTGCAGCAACAGATGCAGCAGCCATGTTCCCAGGACCAAGCCGCGTCTTACCAACAGCCGCCCTTCTACGCTCAAGACCAGCAGTACCAGCAACAGCAGCAGCAGCAGTATGAACGGCAGCAGCAGGAGTATGCGCAGCAAGGTGGTGCTCGCTTCTCCCCGCTACACTATGAAGTGGAGGCGTTTGCCGCGCGCGCCACGCCCACGCCCCATGAGGTGGGTGGTTTCCGTTTCTTTTGCTCTGCAAGAGTCCTGCACTGCTACTGGAGATTGCCTGTAGCAAGTGCTCTGACTGTGAAACACGGTGCCGCATGCGGTCACATGCATGTCGAATTCTCGTTCTGCGCACTTTTGTCGTCGCTTGTGCTAGCCCTGGGCCTGAACGCAAAGCGCAAGAGCACCTTGCTAATACATAGCAGAGGTATTTCAAAGTGCATATGGACAGCTGCCATCAATTCCTATCCCCTCAGCTTCTGCTTCGGAGTTCACCAATCGCATGCGCTCCAACTCTAACTTTGCTTGTGCGCCTCTTTACCCACCACTTGCTGCCCGCAGGTGGCGGCGGTGCAGCAGGCGGTGCTGGCTGTGAGTGAAGCGGCCAGCAGCCTGTGGCCTCAAAGCCGCACAGCGCTGTTTGGCTCCCAGGTGCGGTGGGTGGCTGTGGGGAAATGGGTGGCGGGACAGTTTTAGCTTGGTGGTGTCTGGGCAATGCCCACGTGCAGAGAATCGTTCGCTCTGGCGGTTCCTTCTAGTTCCTCCCTGTCCAAGCTACCATTTTGACCTGCAATTGTGCTTGCCCTGCCCTGCCTAGGTTGACCCGCCCAGCCAGTTATCCTCCCATCTCCACTGCCTAGCCAACCCGTTAAATCAATCTGTTTGTGCAGGCCACGGGCCTGGCTCTCCCCGGCAGCGACCTTGACATTGTGGTTCTGGGCGTGGGCGCCACGCTGGCACGTGCAGCCTCCGGCTTCACTCCAGTGCAGCGGCGCCAGCTGGCGGAACTTCTGGAGGATCTGCTGGACGTGCTGGTGCAGGTACGGTATGCTGCGGTATTATTCAAGCAGGCGATATGCGTTTAGATCAGTATGCTCCTCAGGGGTGGCATGATTCGGAGGGGATGGAACGGCACACAGTATCTGGGTGCGGCATGGCGATTTTTGTTGGAGCCAGGGGGAGGCAGTTGGGAGACGTGTGATGGCATTACGCTTGGATTTATGGGCTCCTGTGCACCCATAATGATGCCTCCTACCAGTAATAAATGGCCTCATCGCTGCCCCGCATGCAGCGCCGCCTGCTGTGTGGTCGGGCACAGATCATTGAGGCAAGGGTGCCCATCATCAAGTGCAAGCTGGATTTGGGTGAGTGAACTGCGAATCGCAGGCGGGGGCGGCGTGGCCAGCGAGTATACGGGGATGTGGGCGGGCGCTACGCAGCAGGGGAGGTTGCACATGTATGGCTGTGCAGCGAGGAGGAGCGTTTCCAGTGTACATGTTTGGTCTCCTGTGCTTCCTCCTGCCTCTTTCTGCGCTTTCTCTCTGTCCTGTACTTTATTTGATTATCATTAACGATCATCAACAATCCATCCTGGGGCCCCGGCAGGTGGCGGTCTGTGTGCCGACATCAGCCTGGGTGCTGAGAACGGCGCACAGGCAGTGGACTTTGTGCGGCGGCAGGTGCTGGCGGTGCCGCCGCTGCGCCCGTTGTGCCTGGCCGTCAAGGCTTTCCTCAGGTGGGTGGGTGGCGTGTGGGGTGAAAAGTGGTGTGGGTGTGTGGACTAAAGCAAGCAGGCGATCAGGGGCAAGCGGTCGTGCGTCAGGTGAAGCACACGCTCGGCATGAAAGCATGCCAATGCCAGGCTGCCCTGGTTCTTGCACGGTCCTGCTGCCATTGGTTCATGGTATGGTGTGTGTTGTGTGGGTGTTGCAGGGAGCGTGGCGCCAATGAGGTGTTCACCGGAGGCATCAGCAGCTACTCGGTCTTCAACATGGTGGGTGCATGTTAGTCACAGCCTTAAGAGTGTGGGTGCGGTCGTGTTGGTGGGTGTGGATGGCATCAGCTGAGTTGTTATGGATCCTTCGTGGTTGTGGGTGGGTTGTCTTGGCGTGGCTGGTTTGGTGCGCCCTTGTGTTGCACGGCATCGTGGAGAGGGGGTGGTTGCCGTCCAGCATGGTTGGTGCGTGCGTTGGAGCCTTAGGACGCATGGAGTATTATATATTGAGTCTGTGCACAAGTCACCATCAACTTCATTTCCTCTCTACCTCTTTGCTCCCCTCTCATTTCCGCGTTCATGCTTTCCTCCTTGGCTCAGGTGATGGCTCACCTGCAGCAGGAGGGATACAAGCCGGACACCTCCCCACCCCAGGCGCCCACGCAGCAGCAGCAGACACCCGGGCGCGGCACCCGGCGCCACTACCAGCAGCCCGCTCCACCGCTCCCGGCAGATTTGCATGAGACGCTAGGGTTTTTGCATTACCTGGCAGCCGGAGCCTTGCCGGCGATGTCCCAGGCAGCTGTTGCCGCCGCCGCTTCACATGCGGAGCAACAGGAGCAGCAGCAGCAGCAGGCTGCGGGGCCCGCCCGAAGGCGGCACCGGCTCTGGAAGGAGGGTGGCGAGGGGGAGGATGCGGAGGAAGAAGATGAGGTGGAGGATGCGGCAGCAGCCAAGCCACGCAGGGCTCCACCTGCCGACCTTGGAGCGCTGCTGTGGGGCTTCTTCGACCGCTTTGGTGCGCTGCCAGCGCTGTGCATGCTGTCCTTTCCACCCTGCCTGCCGCTGTGTCACTCGTGCTGGGGGCCAATGCACGCCATCAGATGCCTGCCTTATCGATACAGTAATGCTTTGCCTGTCACCTGCCATGCACAAATTGGCTGGGTGGCGGCGCTGTAGGTCCACCTGTGCACTCGCCTACAGCCTTCCCCTTCCTTCCCTACTCTTCCCATATGTGATCATCACATGATTGATCTCTTCCCACCATTTCATCCAACCGCAGGCAACCATTTCTCCTACAGCAAGCAGGCGGTGAGTGTGCGCATGGGCGGCGTGTGCTTGAAGATCAAGGCCTGGCGCAATATGCGACGGCCCTGGGCCCTGGCTGTGGAGGACCCGCAAGAAATGGGCAAGGACATCGGCGGCGGATCGTCCTCCATTCGCGGTGTGTGGGGTTGGCGGTCTCTAGTAACAGCCGCGGTGGTGGGCTACTGCTGGGCTGAAACCCGTGTCGACCCTATAGGAGGCGAATGTATTTGCGCTGTAGGTGACCGGGCCTAGCAGTGGGATGAAAACTGAAATATTGAAAGACGTATAAAAATATTTGCTACTTGCCATTCCACCTGACCGCAGAGATTAAGGAAAGTTTTGCGGCAGCTGCCGAGCAGCTGGCAGAAGTTTGCGAGGACCTGGATGCCAACGAGGCTGCAGTGGCTGCAGTACCCCCAACACCAACCGTAGCAGCAGGAGCAGGCGCTGCGGCGGCTGCTGCTGGGGATGGAACGCCCGCGTCAGGCGAGCAGCAGCAGCAGCAGCAGCAGCAGCAGCAGCAGCAGGCAGCGGTGATGGTGCTCCCACACCAGCAGTTAGGCCAGGGGTTGCTGCTGAGTGGTGTGATAGACGTAGAGGCGGCTGTGGGCCGCGGGCCTGAGGCTGTCAAGGCGCGTGCGGCTGTGGAGGCGCGTGCGGCGGCTAAGAACCAGAAGGTGCTGCATGAGAGGATCCGCAGCGGAGTGGCGGTAGGCCAGGGCACCAGCGGCACCCCCAAGCTGAACGGCAAGCAGCAGGCGCGCGCAGCCAAGGTGGCAGCCAAGGCGGAGAAGCGGCAGCGCCTGCAGGAGCAGCAGGGGGCTTGGCTGTCGGGGGACCGCAGCAAGCGGCGCAAGGGGCCAAGCCGGCGCAACAACGCGGTGGAGGCGCAGTGGGGCAACACTCGCGGGCAGTACAAGGGGTGAGTCCATGGCTGGCTGCTGGGCCCGCTGACCTCCTGATGCCAGCTGGCGTCCTGCTGCGCTGCCGCAGTGCACAGCTAACCAAAGCATGTGCATGCATCCATCGGGCTTTGGCCGAATGGCATGCGATCCGGTGCAGTCTTTCCTGCTCTGAGTTTGCATGTTGATCACAGCTGCCATGCGTGTGCATCCCCTGTTCGGGGACGTATGTCTGCACCTATGCGGCTGGTGTTGAGTTCTTGTGATCCACTCCTCCTGGCTGCAGTGACGATGGAGACGACTGGAGCCTGCGGAAGCAGAAGAAGTCGAAAAAGACCAAGGGCACGGCCGGTGAAGCAGCAGGCGGTAGCGGGAAGAAGCAGAAGCAGAAGCAGCAGAAGCAGAAGCAGGCCGGTGGTGGGGCCGGTCCTGGTGGGAACAGTGGCAAGAAGCAGAAGCAACAGAACCAGGGCAGCGGCGGCAGCGCAAAGAAGGCCCGCAAGAACTGAAACTTAGCTGAACTTGGCCGATGCTGTGCTGTGGTGTGCTGCCCTGTCGGTTACCCTGTAGACCTGCTGTGCCATGCTCCCCCTGGGCGGAGGCTTGGGCTGTGCCGCAGAAGCATGGGGTGTGCTGCAGACTAACCTAGATGTGGCTTTAGGATGTCCTAACGATGGCCACCACTCATCCATGTGGGCTGCACCTGTGCCCTGTACTCCCTTGCATACTTTTCCAATATAGGGCTCCTTTGTAAGAAAAGTATTTAAGTACACCACTTGTTCTGCTGGTGTGCCGACTCCACCCCACCTTCCTGCATTTGTAAGGCATGTCTGCTGCCGACTTGGAAGTTTAGACCCATTGAGTTACGGTGCTCCCTCATTCTGGCTCATCAGTTTTGCTCTTGCTATTGTAACTGTGTTATTACTGCTACAACCCGGCAACTTTCAGTAGCAAAGGAGGATCGCAGTGCCCGCCCCCGGATGGACACTCCCTCTACTCATTTGAAGAGTGAGTGCTCCACCCCCTGCTCTGCCACCTGGTGCAGCCGCTCATTTTGTGCCTTGATCAGCTTGGCCAGCAGCGCATCATCCTTCAGCAGCTCAGTCACCCTGCAAATACGGGGCAAGTAGGGGGTTTGAGTTGGCGCAGCAGCAATGCGGTGGCAGGTTGGCAAGCAGGGCTGCAGGCCAGGGGCTACAGCCATGTCAGCATGCATGCTGTCCCATCTGCTGCAATCGGAGCTGCCGGGCCCTTGCTAGGTTGGCACGCCAGTTGCGTTTTTACCACCCAACCAGCCACACACCCGCCCACCTGTCGTGTTCCTTGAGTGCGGTTGCAACCAGGCTGCAGCCATCCACATGCGCTTCTGCTGCCACCAGACTGCCAAAGCCAGAGTTCAAAATTACTTCCAGCTCCTCCCAGCCCCTCACCACACCTGCGCCCCGCAACAACCACAGTGGAGAGCACTATGTCTGCGCCTTGACAAGGTCCGGAGAGAATATGTCTGACACGGGCAAAACCATGTTGGTCATGTCCACATCAACGTCCAGCACAGCAAGCGGCCAGTCAGCGCAGATGGGGCCAAGAGCTGTGCTGCCTGGCATCCAACCATGCACATGTGGCTGGACAAGCGCGGCAGCACGCAACTCCCAAGCTGCCCCTCAACCCGAAGTTTTGCAGCACATGTGCAATTTATCACAGCCACTTATGCATGTGTGGAATGAAGCAGGACTGGCACTCTTACCTTGCTGCATGCCGCAGTTCACCGCGTGCTGAAGGGTGAGCAGCGACCCGTAAAAGTTTCCCTCCCCCAGTGCAGCTGCAACTTTGTCTATGCTTTCTTGCACCGCCTCCAACTCCTCCTGCAAAGAGTCAAAGTAAGCTGTAGGTCCGACGTGACTGTTGGCAAAAACTTTGACTGGAAATTGCAAGCAACGCCAACGCCCCCAGTTGTGCGAGTGTACGGCACAAACAAATAGAAAAAACAGAACTGCAGTGAAGCTGGAGTTGGGCACGAGGCGCTGTCAAGGAAGATGGAAGAGGTAGCCCCGCACCGCAGGCAGTGTGGCGCCTGCAGCCTCGTCTTGGCCGCCACCGCCCGCTGCCAGCCGCTGCACCTGCCCCAGCATGCGCCCCAGGTTATGCTGCAGCACGGGGGTTGCCTTGTAGATGTGATGCATGCCCTCCTCCAGCTTCCCGCACGCTGCAGCAGTAGTAGGTGACAGGACAGCGGGTGGGACCTACAAGCGGACTGGGGCAGTCAGCACGCCGCCTGGTGCAGCCACTGTGGTCTGCAGCCACCAAGTGGCTATGTATACTTCACTCACCGGCTGCGATGATTCAAACACTAGAAACTGCTGATACAGCATCAAAGGGCTGTCAAAGGTGGAAAAGAGCTGCGGGGTCACCTGCAAGTGAGATGCCAAGGCGCACCGCCACCAGCTGCACCTCGGCAGAGTCTGCGCCAAACTGCGCCCCTACCGCCTCGTGCACCCGCCGCGCCTGCTCCAGCGCCTCCTCCTGCCGATTTGAAGCACGCAGCGTGTCCCACAGCATCTGTCGTAGCACCACAAGGCTGAAGTCAGGGCCGTACTGCCGCTCCAGGCGCTCCAATGCACCACCCAGCATGTCGGCTGCCTCTGCCACCTGGCCGCTGGACTCCAGATTCTGCGCCCGCACTGCAAGCAGCTGCAGCTCAGACCATAGCTGCGGGTTGACCTGCTGCATCACCTCTACGGGCGGCTGCTCATGGCCCTGAGGCCCCTCCTGCCGGGGCTCTGCCGCAGCAGCGGGCGGCGCGCACTGGCGTCGCGGCGCCGCCTGGCCCATTGGAATTGGCGCTAAATGACGGCACCGCTGCTGTTTGCCATTACGCTGCGAGACGCACTGCTTATGGATCAGGCGTTTAGCTGGGCAACTGCATGTTGAAGGGTTGGCTGCCTGCATGTTGTATCGTTGCTGATGTCTATGCAATTCGCTGACAGATGTGCCCGGATGCAAACAAATAGCTCATGCAAGGCAGAGCAGGGGCCCCCAAGATGGACTGCCACGCAGTGCAAAGGTGGCGCTGCCTACCGAAAAGAAGGACAGGGTTGAAAGTGACACGCTGCTTGACAAACGCCGTTATCCTCGGGCAGCAATCGCACTAAATATGTGCTCCCTGCCAGAGTAGCTGCTACCGGAAGCGACCCCTCTGGGACCTTGTCTACTGAGCAAGTTCTTTGTTTCATTGCGAACACGCCTGCCGCGGCTACCGACAGCGGTGCCGGGCCCGTCCCCGACAGTTGTCGGCAGCTACACGCAAGAATGGAGAAGCGCTGCGCGAACGGCAGGCTGGGCAGCAAGCACGTGAGAGAGCCTTCGCTAGGTAGGCCGCCTCGGCGCCGCAATCCGACTGTGCCCAGCGGCACGTTTGCCGCCATGGCTGGGAGCCCTTCGCCGCCGAGTGCATTACACCATTTCTACCAGCTTTGCTCCAGCATATTCCAATGCCAATCGCCCAACTGCAGATTATAGTCCTCTAGCCAAGTCCATTCACTCGTTTTCGGCTGATGCTTTGGTCGGCAGCCGCGACAGCCACTCAGGCGCTGCGGCCACCCCTGGCAGCAGCGGCTCCCATGCACTCAACTCCGATTGCATCCCAGCCAAGCACGCACCGCTGCACCTATCTAGCAGTCGTCCCCTAGAGCGACACGTTTCAGCGGCACCCGCCGGCAGCGCTTGGAACCCTTGGCAAGGTGGGCTCAGTGCAGCGGTGTGGCTGAGCAATTGTGCATTCATGCACCCTGGGATCTGTTTCGATGGCTCTTACTATATTGGGCTTTCAATGTTAAGAGTTAGGCAACCATTTTGCGTCAGCTGTTCAAATCGTACTGCAGACATTTCCCAACTCGTTTGGCTCACGCATCCACCGTGCAGGGCACAGCGGGGCGCCACCGCTACCCCCACGCCGTCCGGTGTCACACAAGCCCAATGCGAGCTGGTTTTCTCCTGTGGTGGGCTTTGGTGGGCCGTCCAACCTGATATGGGAGCAGCAGCAGCGACAGGCTGAAGAGCTGCGGCAGTCCCAGCAGCAGCAGCAAGAGCTTGCTACGCAGCGGTGCGAGAGCCAGCTGCAGCATTCCTTGGAGCATCAGGCCAGTGGGCCGAAAAGCCAGTTGCACCATCAGGGGCACGGGCAGGTGTATCAGCAAGTCCTGCAGCGGCCCATTGGCGTAGCAGGGCAGCCTGTGCCGCAGTTTTCCGGCGTCACGGCTGCAGCTGCAGCTGAACTTGCGTATGCACAGCCGCTGGGGAAAGAGGTGGCAAAGCTGATGCAGAGCTCGCTGAACCTGGGCCCCACCATTCAACAGCCGCCTGACCACCACGCCACCCCGCAGCCGCAGCTGGCTGTGCAACAGCAAGAGCAGGAGCAGCGCTCACTGCCCTGGTATAAAAAGGGCTGGCAGCAGGCGCAGCCACCGATGCCAGGTCGCCAACTGCACAGCAGGCTGTCGCCTGCCGTTGCATCAGCCAGTGCGGGGCTCTACCCTGGTGGCAACCCATTCGCCAACGAGGCTGTGCTGCTGAAATCCACAGCGGTGTCGAAAGATGTAGCAATGCCTACAACGGGGTCTGGGCCACCCCTGCATGCCGCTGTCCAAAGCAGTTTGGCTGGAGATGCAGCGGGCACCAGCGCCCGCAAGCTGCCCCCACCACCTCGCTTCCTCTTGTCAGGTCCCAGCCATCCGTCGCTGCCAGACCAGCAGGCGCATGGCACTGAGGAGCGGCAGCAGCTGGGGTGCAGTGCAAGCGGGGCAGCTGAGGCGCATAAGCAGCTGTTGGGGGCTGCCCTTGAGCCGATAGCAGCGCAGCCCATTGCCCGTCAGACGGCAAGAGATGTTGCCCCAAGGCCAGCAATGGATCAGCCCACTATTGCGCAGCTTCCTCAGTGGCAGCCTCAACAGGGGCAGGGCATGGCAGCAGTTAATTCCAGCAAGCTGGAGATGCAGGCATGGCCGGCGCCTCCACCGCGGCCCCAGTCGCATGGCTTGGCAGCAACTCCCCGGGTTTGCGGCATGGCAGCACCGCCACCGCCACTGCCGAGCAGAGCAGCAGGGCGTGCACCATCTCAGAAGAAGACTGGGCCATCATTACCACCACCCGACCCACTGCCTGGAGCACAAGGGAGCAAGATGCTATCAACAGCGCGCGTCCCACCTCCCCCACCTCCAGCATCCCTGGTTGCTGCAAAAACGGCTGGCAGTGGTCCCACTGTTGCAGCAACAACAGCAGATTCTGCCCATGCACCGCCTGCTGCTTGGAGCAGCAGCTCGCCGGGCATTAAGAAGCCCACGGCCGCTGAGCTGCAGGCTGCAGCCGGCAAGCTGCGAAAGGTGGGGGACAATGGCAGGACTGGCAGCGGTTCTGCTGCAGCGGCCGTGCTTCCAGCTGCGTCTGTAGTGCCGGAAGCTGCAAGGTTGCCGGCGGGGGGTGATGTGCGGGCGCAGTTGATGCACGCAATCAAGAGCGGGGTGAAGCTGCGCAAGGTGGAGGAGCGCAAGGAGAAGGAAGCGGCGGTGCCTCGGCCTGCAGGCGCAGGTGAGTGTCAAGCTGTAATGGCGGAGGGATACCGCTCCACCCGGCTCCTGCCACTGAAGGCTGACCTCTTTGCCTGCCCTGTGTGCTGGGGAAGCCAGCTTCCCCGACCTTGGAGGGCCCATCAGCCGTTGCAGCCGTCAGTCTGGTAGCATGCAGGACGGTGCTGTTTCTGATTAATTGTTTTTGGGGTCCTGAGCATGCCTGCCATGTGCGCTTGCGCCTGTGAGTGTGCTGCAGGGACACCCCTGGGGACCCCCACAGCCGGCATGGCGGAGCTGCTTAGGAGGGTGGTGGAGCGGCGGCGGGTGGATGCTGGTGTTGACAGCGGCGACAGCGACTCAGATTGGGGGGCATGAGGTGGGCTGCATGCTTGCAAAATGTGAATTGGCCAGCTTGTGAGCACGTTTCAGTGAACACATGACGAACTCCTCTGGATTGCCCTCTGCTTGACTTGTAACTGAACCTGATCCGAACCTAGCCGAACCCAGCTGCTTATCGTTGGCAAGGCAGCAATCCACACAGCTTGGCCGCGTGGGCACATCGTGGGGTGCTCTATGCATGTCGTTTTGTTCAAATTATCCACCCAAATCATCCAATTGTATGATTAAGACAGTACTGCTCCACTGTGCACCTGCTCTAGCTGTGGGAGCTGCCCATGGTGGTGCCTGCTGGGCTCCCAGCTGATAAGGCATTTGTCAAGTTGAAGCACCGGCGGCAGTCTATGGGATGGTCTGCTGCACATGTTGAATCCCGCGCGACTGCGCCACTCGTTGCGGAGGGTGGCCCCCGCCGACCGTGCCGTTCCGCCTCCCACCTGCAAACGCCGTCAACGCTCGCAATCGGGCATAAGAAACATGACTATGAGCGAACACTGCGTGTTCAGCGGCGCGTGTGGATTTGCTGCTGGCCCCTTCAAAACGTGAACTGCTGACGAACTGCTGGTCTTATCAAGCACCAAAGATTCGCAGCTACCTCGATTTTTTTTGTTAGTGGTCCACTCCGATTTGTGCATTGTATGTCTCTCAATTGGGTCCTCCAGCCCGCTGCAGCACCCGACACCAAAGGCGTAGACTGCCGCTGGTGGATCGTCCGACGGGCGCTTTGCAGTCGTGCCCGCGCTCAAGCCCTTCTGTAAGGTCTGCAAGCGTCCACCATGCTGGTAGAGGAGGTGCTACGCCTCTGTGCGACTGGCGAGGGCGCTCAGAACAACCTGTTGGATGCCACCCCAGTTGCTTCGGTGAGTTCAGAAATATAAGTCTGTTGCAGAGCAAAGGTGCAGCAAGCGTGCAGGGTTGGCCGCAAACCAGCCATTGGTCCACCCTCCCCGCCCTCACGCGGGCTTCATCCGCCTCCAAGCGGCCCTAATTGTCCGCCCATAAAGGAAAAAGCCACGGGCAGGGCGTGATCATGAGTTGGGTTACGGCGAGTGCGACAACTGGGTCGATAAGTTGCAGGCATTGTGTCACCACCAAGCGCCCCCTTGTCGCACGCGCCCCCGCTGACTGGCCCGGCTGACTGCCGACCCTCACCTGCTGCCCACCACTACTCCGCGCTGCAGGACTGCGTGGCGCGCCTGAAGCGCCAGCGTGTGTGCAGCGGCTGTGAGTCCGTGAGCGAGGCAGGCAGCGCCAGCGTGCAGACGGTGGCCACGCCCCGCTGTGACGCCACGTCACCGCCTGTGCAGCCCTCCCCACCCGGCGTGCCCTGGGCCGCCTCCTTCCTGCTGGACTTTGTTCGCCAGTGCTTGGAGAACCTGTGCACCATGCACGCCTCCTGCCGCGCCATCCAGCAAAAGACCCGCGCTGCTGAAATGGCCTGCGCGATTTTCAGGCAAGCACCACCGAATGCGCTAGCCGCACCCTTCCATGCCTGCACGTGGCCGGGTGCAAACTTGGAACTCAAGCCTTGTCACCCAATGTTGGGCACGTGAGACAGCTGTCTTACCCTCTGTGTTGCAATGCATCACACCGCGCTACCCACACTGCCCACTTGCAGACGCTCCTACCTCAGCCGTGACGGTCACGCCCAATCGCTGCTGGTGCGGGAGCGCACGCTGGCAGGGGCGCTGCTGGCTGCTAGCCTCTGGCTGGCCATCAAGTTTGAGGCCAACCGCACAACCACACCCGACGCCAACCTCATGAGCCGCATTTCAGGTGGGTGGCGGGCTGATTGAATGGGGCGCTGCTGGGAGGCTGTCTGGGTGCCCATCTGGCTTTGTGACTGAGTGTATGAGTGGGTGAGCTGCCCAGCGATGCGGGCCTGTGAGTTGCAGCGATGGTGCCATGCCGACCGGCCGGGATGCTGGACATGCCTACCCCCTGCCAATGGACCACCACCTCTTTGCTCTGTCCAGCACCCACACCACGTTGGACCTGGTTCATGGACCTGTTCCTGCCCAACTTCCTTAGCATTCCCGTTGGCTCCAACCCCAACCGTTCTCATGTTGCTCCCCCGTTCCCTGCCACCACCCTCCAGGCATCCCTGCCGGCTTCCTACGTCAGCAGGAGCGCGAGATCCTGGCTGACCTGGACTGGGACCTCATGAGCGCCGCACGCGAGGTGAGACGCCTCACAGCAAGGCATGGTTAGTTTGAACTGCCAGCCTTGAGGAGACCAATGGCACCTCGCAAAAAAGGGCACCTGGGCCAGCCTTGTGCCTACTCCCAGCAGCATCCACACAGCCGCTGGGACTTAATTCAACTGTTCTGCACCTGCCTCTCGCCTCGTGTGCTCCGCCCTCGCTGCTTGCTGCCTTGCTGATCTGCCGCGGCCCTCCCCTTCCGATCTTGCTGTGCACCCTTCTGGCTTTGCAGGCTGGCGCCGTGGCAGCGCCGGACTATTCGGACGAGGTCTGCCTTGACCAGCAGAGGCAGCTGGCCCACCTTGCAGCACCAGCCTTGCCGCCCCCAGCCCTCCCGCCACCAGCTTGTGCTGCCTCTCAGACAGCATCAGCGCCAGCCCCTATTGTGTCCCGATTGCCTGGTGGCAGCGCCGTGCAGATTGCGGCCCTGCTGGCCAGCCAGCAGCACGCGCACCTGCCCCAGCACCTGAAGCAGCAGCCAACGGGGCAGCAGCTGTGCAGTAACTTGCTGGCTGCGCCTGTTGAGGCTGAGGCAGGCTTTTTGGCAGCTGAGGATCACGACATGCCTGCCTGCAGCAGCACCCTGCCCACGTCCTCGCTGGCAGTGCTGGGCTGGTGAGCTGCCGTCTCCTCTCTCCTGCCTGGCCCAAGCGGTCGGGGCTCATACGCAATATTGCAGCCCTTTCGTGTTGTCCACCACTTTCATGTCCTACAACCAGTTACCGTTGCTTCTTTTCCAGCCACTGTTCACTTCTTTCTCCGCTCCCTCCGGCCTCAGCAGCCTGGAGGCACCGGTCTGCCCTTCATTCAACCAATCTCACCCAACCTCAACAATGCACGTCAGCCTCTCCTCTCAGCTTCCCCACATCCCTCTGATTCCCCACCTTCAAACATGCCTTTGATGATCATCATTGCTCTGATCAACTGGGGTGTTTCTGACCTGACTCTATGTCCCGCCATTACATCATTGCTTTTATTGGACTTTCAAGTTTCTCATTCACAACCTGGCGGCTGTTTAGCCGCCGGCTGTATGTACCCGCCCCCTTCTGCGGTCTGCCTGCGCCACAGACCGCCGTCTTCCCACTTGCCCCTGCCAGGAGTGGGTGACGCACGCACGTCCGCTCCTTCACTAGCGTCTGGTTTCAACTTAGTAGTGCTTGCAGCGACTGCGCCTGCCGCCCCCATCCCCGCCACCATTCCCTGAAGCCTTTTTTTGACTACAAGACACTTCAGGGTTTTGGTCGTAAAGTACAATAACTTTCTGTATAACAACCCTTGCTCTTCCTCCCAAGGCTTGCGTTGCCCAGCCGTGTCCCCCTGTTTTGGGCCCTCCCTATCTCTCCACGAGTGCTACTGCCTCCCTACCACTCCAATGCATTTGCGTGACTGCTTCACGCTCCCTTTCCGCTCCCTCTGACCCCACCTTCCCTGGCCTCCGAGCACTGCTGCACCTTGTGCATGCAGCAGCCTATATACAGAATCTATCTGCCCGGGGGTCGTTGAGCCACCGCTATCTTGTGGCTGTGTGCCAGTCCTCCCACCTGTCTCTGGCTCTTACTACAGCATCACCATGACTGCAGCTGCATCCGTCTTTCACCAACGCCCGTAGCACCATTTATGCTGCTCCACCCCGCCGACTCAACCACCACCGTTATTTTGCTGTTTGACCACCCCTTCTTCCCTTCATGTAGCTGCGGCCATGGAGGGATTGCTGGCTCCCCGCCTTTCTTGTGCTTCCACAGCATGCACCGCAAGGTCACTCAACCGCGTGTTGAGCCAGTGCGGTCCTGTCTCTCCCGCTCCCTCAGACATTGGCCCCCTCTGTGGGCCGCCCTTTATACCACCTTGAGAACGGATGGCCCTCCAGGTCAGCTGCCAACTCCTTCCCTCTGCCCAGCTGTACGCCCCAACGGATGCACTGAACCCTTCCCTCCCTGCTTAGCACTCGTCAATGTGTCCGTTGCCTGTTGTTGTGGCCTGTTCCTAAACGAACGACCCCCATGGGTCCCACACTCGATCACGCCCCTCTTTCCCCAGGCCTTCTCTTGACTTACTCATGAACGAGCCAAATCATCCCGTGGTGCAGCCACATACGAGTTGCACTGCCGGCCAACGAGTACACCCCAAACGGCCTGTCGTTTGGAATGTTGCCTGCCTGGTAATGCACAGAACAGCACCATCAACCCCCCAACCCATCCCGTTCCCCCCAATACCCAATATTGTCTGCTTGGCCACGTCACAACCAGTGGTGTGCACCACCGACTAAGTCGCTACGGGAAATTTTGTAGACCTTCATTTGGTTCTTCAAAGGTTGTAAACAAGAATATACAAACAATATCAAAATTAAACATGTCCAGACACTGGAATGGGGAAAGCACCCGCTGACGGCATGGGGGCCCTGCTGCTAAGGCATAGTTGGATGACTGCCCTCTTGACTCTGCTGCATCGTTAGCTGCTGGTACCCTTCCTTCTCCTCCTGTTGCTGCTGCGTCTGCTGCTGATGGCTGCCCTTCTCTTGCTCCTGCTGCACCTGCTGCTGCTGCCCCTGGGGTTTCCAATTGTCGCCGCGGTACAGCAGCACTGTACCGCCTGACCGCTGTACTACAATGCCGCCTGTGACAGCCTCAAGCTGCTGCACCACCACCTTCATGTTGGCGGCGTGCTTGCCGTGGCAGTACAGCCGCGCCACCTGCATGCACAATGCAGGGCGGCCACATGATACGAGGATCAGCAAGCAAGCCCTGGCTACCTGGAGCAAGGAACTGTAGCTCGGAAGGGATTCACAACTCTACTACCGGTTTGTATGGATTGGTAAAGGGCGGCGCATCTGCTGCAAGTATGTAACAATCAACAGCACGTGTTGATGTAGCTCTCAAGCAGACAAACCACGCATTAGAAGCCTAGTCCAGGCCTTGGGAGTGAGCTAGGCTAAACGGCAAGCGGAAGAGGATATGGGGTGGTCAAAAGCTGCGGCACTTGCCTCTGATGTCCGCCATCGTTGATGAACTTGCTTGGCAAGCTCAGGTGACGCTCCCCTCCGCCCCAGCTTTATCTTGTCTTGCAGTGCCAGCCCATCGCGCCGCAGCTGCTTCAGCCGCGCTGGCGGAAGGGTGTCGGCGGCACTAGGTGGGCTGCTGCTCACCGGCGTGCCATCGTCGCTGCTGCTGCTGCTGGGATTTCTTGGCGCGCTCGCAGAGCTGGATGTTGCGCAGCAGCGCGCTGGGGCGGCATGGGGCCGAAGTGTCGGGGGTCTTGCCACCGCGCTGCCGCATGGGTGACGTAGTGACGACGGGTGCGGCACAGTCAAGGAACGAAACGCGCTAGAAGTCATAAGGAATCAATGTGTGGGTCGCACGATGCCCAGCGTAAAGGGCGGCTGCTGTGGATGCTGTGGGCGTAATGCTGTGGGCGGCAAGCACCGCCATGACGCCAGCGGGAGACTCTGCCTTGCTCTATTGCTGTGTCGTTTGCCTCAACAGGTTATAAAGGTTCATATGGATCACATCTTATCAATCAGTGGCGTAATAGAACGCAAGATAGGCCGTCCCCAGAGCACCAGCACCCCCAGTCAAATCTGCCGCTCGCGTAGTTTGCGCACAAATGCCGCGTTCTGAGCTGCTGCCTCGCCCATCAGACCCACGTCTGTGCCTGTTGCCAGCAGGGTGAAACCCTGAGAAAGCATGTCCTGAATGGAAGAAAAGGGGCAAAGACTGGTGCATCATGCGGAGCGAGGGTGTGGGGACAGGATACCTGGCCAGCAACAGCAAGCAACAAACCTTTGAAACCACCGCCGCAGAATAGCAGAAGGGGAAGTCGGGCAACCTGACCTGTGCCTTTAGCTCGGTCAACGCGAAGTTGCCGGGGGTAACCCCCTTGGCTTTGCACACGCTCACCACCTTGTGCAAGCACTTCTGCGATGTCCAGGGCAAGAAGGCTGGCGCAGCTGGTAGGACAACTCGCTAGCGTGGGTCCAATGTAAGGCTTCCCATGCCGCATGCATTTCATTGCATCCGCTGGCAGCTTGAAGAAAGCTGCCCAGCCGTGAAGGAGGCGGGTGGCACACAAGCCTATCCAACAACAATGACTGCAAGCTCACAGCATGCTGTGGGCTGCATGCCATCCGGTGCCTTTGCAGAAGCCTGCACCATTTGCCAGCGCGCGCTGCATGTGCCTGCCCGTGCCCGCTGACTGGCACCCCGCAGGTTTGGCCCCTTCAACCGTCCGACATCCGACGTTATGCACTCTGCATCTGCCCTGGTGAGAGCACTTGCCTGGAACTCAGGGGAGTCAAAGCAGTGCGGGAACCCTAGGCGTTGGGCAAGGCCCAAGGCATGTGACAAGTCAACAGGGCCCATGAAGCAGCAGTCAACCCCATTAACTGATAGCACAGCCTGCGACAGAGAGAAGAAGCATCACATCAATGAGAGTATAACAACGGCAAAACCATGACTGGCAAGGCGGGGCTACGCGATACCTGCATGCTTTGCCATGACCCATCGACCATCCATCGACATTCAGTATGCTCCAGTTCAAACCGTCTTTAGCCCCGTTACAGCTGATGGCACCTACCACCCACTCGATGCCATCAACCATGCATCAATCGCCATATTAGCCACCCTCCTACAGCCAATATGGCGTGCAGTTCCCTCCCCTCACCTCTAGCTCTTCATAGCACTGTTTCGTCTCCACTTGAACCATCAGCAGAACCTCGTCATTGGCAGCAGCAAGGTAGTCTGGCACGCTGCGTCCCAGCTGCGGCCTGCACCAGCAAGCCCAGGAGCATATCCACCCACCCACCCGGGGAGAGCAAAGTAAGCTGGTACCAACACAACGGGCCATTATGATGGGCAAATACCTAAGCAGGCACAGCAAGACAGGAAGCTGCATCATGGGGTGAAAGCACCAGCAATCTCAGTTGCAAACATAGCGCTTGGGCGGGGCTGGAATGCTGCGTGGCATGTTCCTGCTGCTGGTTGTCCGCAAAGGGTAGCATTGGCATGTCAAGCACCGCATTCGTGCATATTACCTTCAGCCGGGTTTAAATGCTATCGCTGCCAATGGCAACCCACCTCTGCAGCATCCACCCACAAGCATTTCCCCCGATGCAGCACTGCCACCCCCATAACCACCCTTAAACACGGCCTCATTTACACCCAAAACCCACCTGATTGGGAAGGAGATGCTGCGGTTGCCGGTAGGGAAGGCTAAGGAGGGATAGAAGCATGCCGACACCACACGCTCCACATCCGCAGCTGCAATGACGGTACAACAGCAGCAGGGGCAACACGGATGAACTGAGAAGGTGCCCAAAGGTTGCAAAGGGCCTGCGTCTGCTCAGCTTATTGGGCATAGCACAGCGACTGATAATGCATGCGGCAACGGGAGCAGGCGCAGTGCAACAAGGTCCATGTTGTGATGGCGGGAGCAGGTCAACCTGCCTGAACATACGGTTGGCACCATAATGCCCCCTGCACCCAGGTCCAGAGCCTGTGCGCAATCAGCATACGACAACCTTCATTCCCTTTCATGACGTTGCATGCAGGCAGACACTTTAGGCTGGGTTTGGGAGCCAACACATGGGGTGCAATGCACACACTTGTTCAAAAGTACCTAGGTGTTGAGAGGTGATGGCAAAAACATGGCAGGATATGCAGCAGCAATGAGTGGGGAAATCAAGGCACCTGTTGAATGCCTCCACGGTCCTGGGGTCCCTCAACACGCACCACAGCCTGCACACGGGAAATGCTACTGCTGAGGAAAGCTGTTAGATTCTTAGCTTGTAGATTGCCTAGGCCCCCGTCAGCTGCAGCCGCCAAGTTGATTAATGACCACAACAAGGCTGGCTGCTCAAAGATCGGTTGAAAAATCCGTCCACCCTACCGGCTTGCCTCCCGCATTGACAGCAGTGATCATGGCTCCCAGGTTCTGCATTCCGTCAGGTAAGCATGCACAAGGTGGCAGTGCCGATGGCAGATTCACCTGCCGCCGATCTTGTGGTTGCAGCACAGCAGCAGCAGCCTTCATCCATTATGCCGGGCTGGCGTCACCCGATTTGAGCAGCGCGTGCATGTTCATACCTGATAGTCGGTGGGTGCATGCTGGATGTCCACCTGCGTGTCAAAGTAGGAGATGCGGCGACCATGTAAGGAAGATGCAGCCAGGAAACCATGCCACCATCCCTTCAGTGAGGGGCAGGCGTGCAACCTTCGACCAACAACCAGCCCACCTCTACATCACGGATACATCTGCCATGTAAATAACCCTGCTCGACCCACCAGCATGTAGTCGTAGTCCAGTGTTGCAAGCTGCTCTGCCACTAAGGGAGAGGTGCTGTTCAAAAAGAGGCCAAATAGTGGCTGCCCACCACGCACTGCCGCTTTGAAGGCGGCACGGTTAGTGGGTGACACGCTGCCCGCTGTAGCCTTCGGGGCGGCAGTATAACGCCTATACCGTGTCCCAGATCCAAAATCAACAACTCGGGATCGGTTCGGGAGCGTCCAAAGCCGGAATCCGTGGGTCCCCATCATGGGGCCCACCGAAGCTGGCATCGCGGGTGTTCTTCCACAAACCCTTAGAATCATCGCAGCATGTTAATGATCACAATAATCCATTGAAAAGCAAAGCGTGGGGACAGTCCGCCACTCTTGCCACGCCGTGTGACAACTCAGCGGCCTGGCCAAGTGTCGCATGAATTCCGCAAAACGCCGCTCTTAGCCACCTGCTGTAACGTAAGTTTACATGACGAACCGCCGCCAACAACTGAAAAGCGCCTGCCTGCGAGGAGATGCAGGGTCGGTTGTGCGCGTGCTTAAACGCCCCTCCAACGGCTGGCGCTGCATCGGCGGCGAAGAGCAGGTGTGCAGGCAGCACGCAAGGCAGGGAGGCGGCTGCCAGTCCGGCACACGGCGCCAGCGCCGTTAACCCGCCCCTGGCCCGCCCATCCGCCCGCCATGCCACGCTTGCAGCCTGTATCATACCACTTTTCTTCCTGCGCCACATACTTTACTAGCCTGCAAATTGTCGCTGTTTTCTTCCATCAACATATCATTCAATCGAGCTTTGCAGGGCACCTGCAGCGTCCCGTTGGACCCCTTTGCAGATGATGGCGGCGACACGCTGCTGCACTGGGTGTGCACTGGCGAGCCACTGGGCCTAGGAGGCTGCTTGCTGGTCTCCCTGGCTGGTAGCCATCTGAGAGGGCAGGGCCAGTGGCCCTCGCGTCACCAAAAGCGCCGTGCACAGCTGCTTGCCCACCTGCTGCTGCTGCAGCCTCGACTGGCGCTGCTGGCGGGCTGTCGGAATGCAGCTGGGCAGACGCCTGTGCATGCCGCCGTTCAGAGTGACAGCCTGGCTGTGCTTGCCTTGCTGCTGGCGGCATTGCGGCAGGTGCTAGGGCTGGCGCAGCATGAAGGGCAGCAGCAGGGCCAAGAAGATGCTCAGCAGCCGGCTGCAGCTGCATCCTCTGCAGCAGCACTGCAACTGATGTTGAGTGTGCAGGATGAAGCTGGCCTGACCCCATTGGAGTTAGCTCTGCAACGGCGACAGTGGGCCGCGGCACGGCTGCTGGCGGCTGCGGGACGCGGCGGCCTTCCGCTCTCCCTGCCCCAGTTGGAAGCCTGCGCCCTGGTGCAGCGCAGCCTGGGGATGGCTGGCCATGAGGGCAGCAGCAGCGGCAGCGCCTTCAGCCAAGGTGGTGTGTCCAGAGACGGTGAAGGTGGCAGCAGCAGCTGGGCACATGCCCCAGAGGCCCTGCACCTGACTGCCAGAGGCTCCTCTGTCACTGACGCACTGGGAGGGCTGCTCAGCAAGCTGTGGGATGCCTTTGGGGCAACCACCGTGGCGGCAGCCGGAAACCGCGGTGAAGGCACGCAACTGGAGTGGCAGCTTCTGCAGCACCAGCTGCAGCACGCCGAAGTCAGCAATGGCGGCGGCAGCAGCAGCCAAGCTGAGCAGCAGGGGCAGCAGGACGCGGGGGCAGGACCCCCACCGCCTCTGCCTGTCCAGCTGCAGTTGCGGCCGCTGTCGCAGGCTGATGTGCTGCTGCTTCTCCAGCAGGCAGAGCAGCAGGTGCGAAATGCAGCTGCCTCAGCTTGTGCGGCTGCAGATACTGGAGCAGAGCCTGAGGCACCCACTGACGGAAGTGGCAGCACGTCGGCTCCTGCCCCCACTGCTGCCAGCAATGTTGCCATTGGTGTTGCGCCTGCTATGACGCCTTCCAGTGGCCCTGCCGGGATCGACGCTAGTAAAGGCCTCGCACTGCAGCGGTGCATTGTGTGCTACGAGGACTTTCCTCCCGGCTGGCTCATCGTGCGGCTGCCTTGTGGTCACGTCACCTGCGATGCGTGCTGGAAGGGAGTGCTGCTGGCAGCCATTGATGAAGGTGGGTTTCTCTGCGCCCTACCTTCCACTGGCATTTGGCTGGGCTGCATGCGCTATGCTTGACAGCTGCCAGGGACATGTGCGGAAACTGTTGCTGGCAGGGCAGTAGGGGGCGTTCTAGGATTTTTGGTACAGGAGCTTAAGATCAGTTTGTCACACTATTGCATGTACATGCATCTAAACGTCGTGCTCAACCATGCCTCACACCCGCGTTTGCTTCGCTGACCCGCAGGCGACCCGCGCCGCGCTGCCTGCCCAGAGCCCGGCTGCGCCGCGCCGCTCCCCTGTGCAGCTGCAACACGGCTGCTGCCACCAGCCCAGCTGCAGCGGTTTCAACAACTCCAGGCGCAACGCTACCTGACCACACACCCCCAAACCATGCGCTGCTGCCCCCAGCCTGCCTGCGGCCAAATGCTGCATTTGCCCACACGCCACCGGCGCGCCATGCACAGCGTGGCAAAAGGCGATGCAGCGGCACCTTCGGCAGGGGAAGAAGAGCAGAAGTTGCCAGCAGAGGGAGAGGACGTTGGCCACGAGACTGACTTTGAGGCCGCAGCAGTTGCGGCGGTCGCACGGCTCGGGAGTGAAGCAGGGCTGGACGCAGAGTGCGGCGCCTGTGACCACCGCTTCTGCTGGCGGTGCGGCGAGGGCGCTCATGAGCCTGCCTCTTGTGCCCAGGTGGGGCTCCCTGCGCTCCTTGCGTACTTTACACTGGTGTGCGGCTCTCTCGCTTGGCAGGGGTGGCTGGTTGGATGAAAGCAGGCCTGTGTGTATAGTTGATGCCTGGTGGTGCCTTGCTTGCCATGCATGGGTTCTGCGCTGCTGAGGGACACTTGGCTGCCTGTACCACACCTGCGAGGTGCGCGGACAGCTGCCGATTGTCCACCCGCGCCCCCCACCCCACCCCACCCCACCCCACCCCCCCGGGGCTCGCCTTTGCTTGCCTGACAACGTCATGCTCCAGCACTAGCCAGCACTGTGCCGCTCACCTTGTCCCTGCCTCTGCCCCTGCCTGCGCTTGCCTCTTTGTCTGTTGTTGCCACCAGCAGATGACGCGGTGGGAGGAAGAGCTTGCAGCCCTGCGCCAAAATGCACCGAGTGCGGACCGCGAGTGGCTTTCCTCAAACACCAAACGCTGCCCGCAGTGCCGTGCACACATTCAGGCGGGTTACGTAGAATGGGCATGGCCATTTAATTTCCCCGCTTTGCATGGATGGAGTGTGAGGCAGGGCTGTGGAACGTGGAGCACGGGTGTGTGCAACGTGTCTGTGTGGTGGGCGGTGGGATGCTTGTTCTCCTGCTGACTCAAGCATAGGTGCCAACCACCCGTCCCGACAACTTGCGTTGGTCTGTGCATCCGGCTTGACCTCTACAACCGTGTACCACAGCTACCGCGGCGCTGGCTCCCTGCTTATACATTGTTCTTTCCTTGCCATTTTCCTGCGCTTCCTAGCAACGCAACCTTTGCTACCGCCGCCTCGATCCTTACAGAAAATATCGGGCTGCAATCACTTGCGATGCCGCCAGTGTGGCCACCACTTCTGCTGGGTGTGCGGCCGTGCCTGGGACCAGCACTCCGCAGCCACAGGCGGCTACTACCACTGCGCCTACCAGCTGGGGGACAACGAGGAGCTCCCCGAGTACAGCGGCATTGGAGGCATAGGTGGCGGCGGCGCAGGTGGCAGCCTGGGAGGCCCACTGGCCTGGGTGGCGGGCGTGTGGAACTCTGTCAGGCAGGCCGCCCAGCAGCGCCAGCTACAGCGCCACTTGCACCAGTACCTGCGCCTCACCGGCGGCGGACCCGCGCTGCGGGCGTCTGCCGAGCACATGCAGCTGCTGCTGAGCGCGGCGGGCATGCTAGGAGATGCTGGCAGCGCCAGCCAGGGCTTGGCAATAGGCGCCGCAGCAGTGATTGCTGGTCCGGAGCTTCTGGGAGTTACTGCGGCAGATGCAACCAGGATGAGCGGCAGGGAGTGGAGCGACCTTGTCACAGCCGCAGCAGCCTCAGCAGTTGATGCCGCTGCAGCCTTGCTGCCCTCGGCCCTGGTTGTGCCCACAGCAAAAGCCGCCGCGGAGGCAGCACTTACTGCGGCAGTGGCTGGCCCCACTCTGGGGGGTACTGGCAGCAGCTGCAATGGTGGTAGCATCAGTGCTGGCAGCACACAACCAGCAGCCAAGGAGGCAGCCTACCTTTCAGAGGTGGCCGAGGGTGTTGCTGGGGCTCGATCCTTGCTTCAACACTCTGCAGTGGCACTCTATCAGCTGCCCTCTGGCCCCAGCAAGCGCCACCTTCAGCAGCTGAGCGCCAGCCTGCAGCGGCGGCTGGACCAGCTTGAGCCGCTGCTGCTGGCGCTGCCTGAGAGGGAGGGCTTGCCGCGCCGACAGACCGTCTCTGCACAGCAAGGCGGCAGAGCAACTGGCAGCAGTAGCCGCAGCATCAACAACTCGCCTGCCCATGCTGGCATCACCGACTGGCTGCTGGCGCGACTGTATGGAGTGGAGCCTCCTGCGGCAGCGGCAGCGGGCCCCGAGGCACCAGAGCGGCAGCCAGCCCTGGCAGCGGTTAGCGGTGAGGTGCTGCTGCAGCAGCTGCACTTTGCGGCGGCGGTGCACCAGCAGCGGGGTCGTGTGAAGGCTGTGCTGCGGGGGCTGCAGGCAGACATGCGACAGATGCTGGCCGCGGCCCGAGCGGGCCTCTATGCCTAGAGTAATCTTAGGCTAGTTGAGATGAGCCTAAGGGCTATAGGGCTCAGTTGCGACATTCCCGGCTCCTGTTATTTCCATTGCTTCCTTGCTGGCATTCAATCTGCTGCACATCTGCTAGATTTCACTTTCAATTGGCCTCAAGTGACTTGTATATGTTGATCGGCGCGTTGCTTCACCTCTTCAACGTTTACATGCCACATCGCTTCAAGCATCAGAATCGACATGCAGGTACCCCAAGCAAGCAAAACCTTTGTCTGTAAGTCCTCTTCGGCTGTGCAGCAACATGATTATGCAGGCATAGCTCAGCGCTGTTTGACATGCACGCTCAGCAGCAATGGCAAAGCAGTGGAACATGCTTGCGTTCAAATCTATTTCCTGGCACCTGCTCGTCCTACACCAGGTGGGGCCACAGACATGCGGTAGTCTTCTATCTTTGCCGCCTCCTGCTTCATTCTTCCTTCCTGCTGGGGGTTGCCTCCGACGCAGCAGGAGAGGTGGCAGCGCCGTGCGGTCTGCCGCTCATGCCCATGAGCAGCCCCACAAATGAAGTGAGCATGGCGGCGGCCCAAGTCGCCATATTCACCGGCAGCATCCAGCCACCACCTTCCACTGCAGTACAAACCAGTGCCAGCCACGGTTCAGCAGAAGGCTGCGCTGAAAACGGAGCTGGCAGTGTCAAGCCATCAGCAACCGGGGGTAACGGCGTAGTAGTGCAGGGCATGTAATGGCAACGCACATCTATCAGCAGTAGACAGGAAAGCTGCAACTCGTGGCAAGCGCCCTTACTCTTTAACACAGGCAGAAGTACCGCCAAGTGCACCATCCCAGCCAGCACCATGCTAGCATGTATGCGGCGAATGGCTGGGTTGCTGGACGCTCCTCTTTCCGCTGCATCCTGCATTCGCAATGCAGTATCGTGATCACAAAGACAGTGAATCGCTTGTTTAGGCTCAAGCCGCTGCGTAAAGTATTGCTCGAAAGTTTGTAGGCATTAAAAACTTCAAATCTGACCGATCCTACACAGCACCCACACACCCCACCACACACCACCCCTTCATTGCCAGACTCACCTTGAGCACCAGCTGGGTGAGCGGGATGAGGGCCAGGTCCTTCACCCCAGCCATCCGGGACAGTAGGAAGGTGGAAGAGCCATAGGCGTAGCCCAGCAGGTGGTACATAGTGTACTGCAGTGGCATGGGCAGGGTGTGGGTGAAGAGTTTGCCCTGCGTAGACACCTGGGTGTGACCGGCCAATATAAGATTTGTTTGGCGAGTGGCAAGATGAAAGATGGGAAAGGTCCTCATAATAATGTGATGATATACATACAGTTGAAGAACTGCGCAGGGCTCGCCTTGGGAGCGAAGAACAAGGCGACCCCGCTAAGAGGGAAGAGCAGCGCCAGCGCCATGTGTGCCAGGGCAAGGGGCGAACGGGGGACACCAGTCAGGCGGTGGATAACCTCAGCAACGAGACCCTGCAGGTCGCAGAAGGCTAGCAGATGGACTTGCTTGAATGCATTGACAAACTGGTGACGGAGGAAGGTTCACAAGTACCCAGATCAAAACTGCCAGAAGCACCAGTAGAAGAGACAACAGAGACTGAAGCAGCAGCAACAAGGCATACCCTGATTCTGCCGCCTCGTAACAGGCCAAGAGCAGGCAGCGCCAGCAGGCTTGCGTTGGTGAGCAGCTCAACGGGCATGAGCAGCGGTGAGATGACAGAGCCGTAGAGCACAAAGAGCAGGGTGTTGCCCAGGCCCAACCCTGCCATCGCCAGCTTCAGAAAGTCTGCAAACAGCATGGCCAGAAGAAGTCAGGGACAACTTACATTCCTTTAACAGGCAGACTACAGGAGATGGGGACGAAGCAAATTCCAACCAGGATGGGCTGTGATCGATGTGAACTGCGGGAGGCAAACAATGAGGCATGTAAACTTAAATAAATGTGGGGCATGTAAGTCCACTGCTGACCGACCTGCTCCCCGAGTGCCTAAGCTACCCTCAGAAGTCGAACGCCGGCCCACCATTGCCAGAGTGGCAGAAGCGGCAGCAGCCACGAGCAGCGCGCCGCCATTGAGCTGAAGCAGCTGACGGTGCTGATCATCCAAAGGGCACACTGAGCTGTTGTACCAAATTCTGGCTGTCTGCAGGTCAAGCAGAGAGGCAGCAGTGAAAAGCAGTGGTTGGCAAGGGCACTCGAAGGACAGTGGCACCAAAGGACCGTGGCACTGCTGGGGCAGCGGCTGACAACCTGCGCAGGTGGCCAATCACCATGTTGGGTGCCAGCAGGCACATGACGGCCATTGCCAGACAGGCAGCGCTCATTGTACTGTATGCAGTTGCCCAGAAAACCGGATCGTGAGCTGTGGCAGGCTTGCTGGGCTTTGAGGTGCCACCAACGGCCGTGGGTGTTGGCGGTGCCAGGTTGGCTACACAAGGGTCGCCAGCCCCGCTGCTACCGGGCTCCCCGTGCATCCCTTCCTTTAGGCTGGTATCCTTCACTGCCCCCTCATGGGTGTCTGCTGAGTGCATGACAGGGTCCTCTATTGCTAAAGGAAACAGAAACCTAGGTCCAAGGATGGCGTTTGCCTACCCCTGGTAATTGAGGTCGGGTTTTGTTGATTGCAAGGAACGGGCGAGTCTGGAATGTTACACAAGGGAACAGATGCTTGCGCTGCAGTTCCTGCGTGGTGCACACCCGGCTTACTCGGCACCAGGTTGGCAGCAACTCCTTGGACGAGAGCTACAACGTGCGTTGCGTTGCACCCACCTCCTAATTCCTTCCAAGGTTTTGGGGCTGCTTCATAAGCGCGTCATATTCGTCACCATGTCTTCCCTGACGTGCCTCAGCATGGCTGGTTGCTGATAAATCGACCCAAATCAATTCACGACATCTGAACAGTGCAACATTGTCAGTGTGTGCCTGAAGGTTGCCAGCTGCCTGGCAGCCAAGCGGTGCTGCACTGCAACACTGCATCGCCTTGGAACGGTAGCAAGGCTGTTGACAACGTCGGCACTGGTAGCCCAGGAATTCAGGCCAGTATTTTTAATATGCATCTGTGGAATGAAGGGCCAAGCATCTGCAACCCAACTGGGTCCTGCACAGAGGAGAGTTTTGGCCACACGACTTTACAAACAAACGAGCGTGTCATGCGCTGTGAGAAAATTGGGCATATTGCCGCCTCCGCTTCTGCTAGTCTGCGTGTTCACCTGCAGCGGATGAGTGTGCATTGCGTTGGTCTTACAGTGGAAGGTATGATAGCACCCAACACAATTCTTTTTGCCAGTCAGCTGTTACGTGGCCCAGTTCCAGTGCGGTCAGTCCGCCCAAACCACCGAGTAGAGTGCATCGGTGTGAGCCCTGTGTTTGTTCGCAGGGGAGTTGCGCCTAGATGACTGCTCAGTTTGCTCATTAGGGAAATGATGCCATCTACCCCAACATTTTCAAGGTGGAACGCTTACTCCCGGTCCACCTGCCTCTTCCCCTAGTGCAGATGGCAGCGCATGAGAAGCTGTGGGGACAATCAACGCAATGATATTGACCTAACACAGCAAATCCAAGCTGCAGGTGTAACAGGAGTGTCGATGAACGCCCTTATTGAGATGCACCTTAGTTGTCAGCGCATGACGATCTTAGAAAAGTTCACCTTGTGGCGGTGACACCTGTCAGGTGAACAGCTGGTGCAACGTGTCTGACCGCTTCAAAAAGCAGTGCCCACCCTGCTGTCGCTGTTTTCTCGTATTCACTATCGCTCTTTGTGTGCGGTCTTAGACGTTCGACCGCAATGCGTGAGCCATGGCAAGTGTGGTTCGTGGCCATCGCGACGCTGTGTCTCGCGCAGTTGGCGCGGGGCGACCTGGTCATCGACTCGGCCGATTCTGAGACGCAGTGCCGCGGGGGCGAGGAGCCCGGCGCCTTCTGCTACGTCGCAACCTCCACCTTTCCCCGCCAGTGCGACTGCGTCCTCAACAACTGTCCCAGCAGCACCATCGCTGAAACCACCAATTGTTTCATCTGTGACCGAGGTGACGGGGGGCGGGGCCTGCAACCAAGGGACCGCTTCCAAAGCCGCGGTAGCCGCCGCCTGATAGCCGCTTGTTGATGCATGGCAGAGGCTCCCCCGCTGCTGAGCGCGTCTTCCAAATGGTATCTGCCCCTGCTCTACTGCAGGCTATGGCATCTATGCCACAGAGGAGGAGTGCATGGCGAGCGAGGCCAACGTGGAGTCCATGGGCATCGACAGCGCCTCCTATCCGTCTCCTGCCTTCCCGCCAACTGCCTGCCCCGCCAAGTCGCGCGCCACTGGCAGCGTAAGTTGCCGTAAAACCCTATGACTTCACCTGCAAGCATGATATAGCTCTGCAATTTGCATAGTTAAATGATATGGTATGTTCCCATTTGGCCAGACGTGCGGAATTGTTGGGTGCTGACCGCCCCTGCCATCTTGACCATATCGTTGCCGCCCGCCTGAAGCTGCAGCCCCACTGCCCGCTCTTACCTCTACTGCTTGCAGGAGAAGCGCAGCGGCTGCCCGTTTTGGCAGACTGGCCTGAAGAACTGGAACGACCCTGCTACTTGGGGAGGCAGGCTGCCATCAGTGAGCCAATGCATACGGTGTTGCTCTCCAGTATTTCCATTCAGGCTAGAGGCATAGAGCTCACTAGTCAAACTCGCACCCTCGCCTGTGCGGTTGTGACCTGACCCACTGATTAGTTGGCTGCACATTCCCGGGACCCTTTCCACTGCTGTAGCCCTCCAGCATCATCACTCTGCCGGCCAACAGCAAGGTGCTGCTGAGTGCCTGCATGCTGCAACGAGGTGTCACCTACCGCCAGATTGTAATTCCCTCAAGCGCAGAGGTGGGTGCTGCACGCTCTCGCTTGCAGCGCTTAGCACCCAGTAATCACTCAGGCATCGCCAAGCTAGCAACCCCTCCTGCCACCCTATTCGCAACGCCCCCCCTTGCAGTGTTGTATTTCTCAACACTTTGTTCCCTTCTGGTTTGACCTATCCCTTGCCCTCAAGCGTCCATGCTGTGACTCAATGCAACCGACGCGTAAAGTTTACACTTGACCCATTGCAGCTCATTCTTGCTGATGAGGACATGGCTCTGGACGTAGGCTCCATCGTGGTCAAGGGTGCGCTGCGAGCCGGCAGTCCGGACTGCCGCCTCACCTCCCGCCTCACCTTCACCTTTCATGCGGTACCCAGCATCGACCCCTTCAACATGGTGCGGGTATACAATCCCATCCAGGCGTGTGTGTGTTACATAACCCCGCTACTTAGGCACTACTGGACCTGGGCAGGGGAGCCGTACCGGCCGACTCATAACCGTGCCTGCGGGTATAGCCGGCAGCCAAGGGACACCCCTCCCTTGACCTGCCAGCAGCCAAGGGACACCCCTCCCCTAGCCTGCTGTTCGTCCTGCCAGGCACAAGGAGGCAGCGGTCCCATGGTTCCTTTCCAAACTGCGTGTTTGCCAGCAGCAAAAAATCAATCGCAGCGGGATCTGGGCATAGCTGGGAATGAGGCACTCACTTTCCGTTCATACATGAGGCTTTGCTTCAAAAGTGCATGCACATGCATGCTGTAGGCCCTGATGGTGCACAAGGGTGGCCAGCTAGACCTGCACGGCAAGTTGTTTGCGCCCACCTGGACACGCCTGGCACAGGTACTGCTATGGGTGCGCTTCCCTCGTCATTAATTTGCTGCAAAGCGGTAATGTGCGTCTGCTCACACTGCTTGTTTGCACTCGGCGCCTCACAGTCAGCCGCGCTTGACAGCTCCTGCACATAGACTTCGTGCAGACGGCTGTCGCCGGCTCAACAACGCTGACGCTGCAAGATCCTGTGAGGAGCTGGGAAGCCGGGCAGCAGGTGGTGATAACCACAACCATCTGGAAGGACGAGAAGGTGGGTGGGGCCATGGCAGCAGCAAGGCAGGCGCATGTGTGCTGTGATGCACTGGCTCAGCTGGGCTGGGTTGCGCAGGTCAGGTCAGAGCAGAATGTATTCCAATCACACACGCCAGGTCCGGATGCATAGCCGGGATCCACCAGATATGTCCGAGCCACAAGGGCAGACCAACGCAAAACTGGCTGCTTCCTTGATTGATCTCAGCTGGCTTTTGTCCTTTCTGGCATGTTCCTAGTGCTGTGCTTGTGGGTGCTGCAGGAGAATCAAAACGAGGTGGTGACAGTGAGCAGCGTGTCACCCGATGGCCTCACCGTACACCTTACCCAGCCTCTGCAGTACCAGCACTACGGGTGAGGTATCCACGGGTGTCTGCGTCGCTTGCGCTGGGCTGCTCGGCAGCGTGCATGGAGTAGGTTTGCCCCATGGATAAAGGGCATGCACATGTCCAGTCGCCACTCCTTGGTCACGTGCCCCACTCTGTCGCTACCATGCCATGCCATGCACTGGGTTTATTGGCAGTGTGCTTGTTATCCATCCCCGATCTGTTCTCTTGCAGGGGCCCGGAATACCAGGCAGAAGTTGGCCTGCTGTCCCGTTACATCCTCATCCAGGTGGGTATGCCTGAGATGTGCTGGGCAGGCATGCAGGCAGACAGACAATACATTGTGTCCTTGAAACAGCAATGTATCCAACTGAACCCTGAAAGCCTCGTCTTGCTGCCACCTGCTACCCTAACAACATGCTCAATCACGGTGCGCCCAGGGCGACGCCTCTGCGGAGCGCACAAAGCGCGGGCCACATTTGAGGGTAGAGGGGCTTGCGCGCGTTAGCGGAGTACAGTCCTACCGGATGGGGCAGGTGGGTGGTTGGACAAGGCTTTGCTGGGCTTGGCTACACGCCAACCCCTTGCTGCATGGTCGATCTCTGAGCGGCTGCTGCATTCAGCTAATTTCCAGATCACTGCTGTCACTCGTGCCCTGGAAGCATACCGTGTATCTTTGCCCATCTACTTCCCCCTGTTGGTTTCATTCTTCCAGCCAGCACCCGCCTGCTTGAGCACTTCCACCCTTTTTTCATGTAAATTTGTTCCAACGCCACCCACCGCCGCAGACAAATGTGATGGGCGCCTACCCCTTCCATTGGCACTTTGTGGGAGATGCCACTGGGCAGATGGCCACGGACAACTCTGTGTATAGGTGAGTCAGCCCAGGGGCGCCAACAGACGGCACCCAGCTCCTTGTTGGTCCAGTGGCTTGCCACACCTCCAGTGCTACAGAGGCCTGCAAGAGCAGGCAGATCATCCATCCCATATCTGCACCCCCCCCTCCGGGCCACCACCGGTAGGAAGCCATTCGAAAGACCTTTGTTCCTACTAGCCAGAGGTGGGGGTTCGATTCCCCTCGGTACGGGTTTCATTGGAATCTGGAAAGAGGGGATAGGCGGAAAGTGGTACCTAGTACGCCAGTCGAGGCATCAACCTTGGCTGGAACTAGGGAGGGAAAACCGCCGAACGGTAGCCTACGACACCGCCGCTTCCAAGGGGCCCCAAGGGGTGAATCCTGAACGCTGAAACCAAAGACGTAGTATGGCGGAGCCTGCACCGCCTCAGCAGTTGCGGTCTAGGTGATAGTGCTTCCTCAGTCCACGCCGAAGGGCGTAATTTCCCTTTCCCATCCCATATCTGCACTGCGACAGCAGAGCATCTTCTGTTATTCACTATCAACTGCTGGCTGCTGTAGGTCCTTCTATCGCTGCTTCACCATCCACGCTACCAACAACCTGTTCCTCCAAAACAACGTGGCGTTTGACATCACAGGGCACTGCTTCTACCTAGAGGTGAGCGGTGGATGGTGGAGTGTGTACATGGGTGAAGACTGACGTTCGTGGTGATGTTGATATCCTGAGGCAGCTTGCATCCCACTTCGTGTACAGCTGGTTGGCCCATGCCCATAGAGGTGCCAAGCGCCTAACAGCCGGGCTTCTTTGTATGAAAAACGTTAAACTTCCTCCTGGCATAACAAACAAATGCACTGAGCCCATGCTGTGTGTGCCTTCCATGGTTCAGGATGGTGTGGAGGAGTACAACACCATTGACCGCAACATGGCAGCCTTTGTCCACGTCATCGGCAAGGTCAGCAGCATTAGCCAGCTGTGCCTTCTGGTGTTTTATTGGTTGGAACGACGACCCCATGCCAAATTTGTCTAAGACTCCCGCTGTACTGGTTGTCCTTCTGTGCCTGCAGCCAGCCGCAGGTATCAGCCAGTCAGGGCAGACCTTTGCGGCAACCCCCTCGATGCCACAGCCCTCAGATGCCGCTGCCTCGGGCTTCTATATCACAAATGCCAACAACCGCCTCACTAACAACGCAGCATCTGGGGGATACTCTGGTTTCCTCTACCCTGTGCTGCCCAAGCCCACTGGCGGCTCACGTAGTGCCAATGTCGTCCCCAAAAACCGCCCCATGCTGCGCTTCGACAGCAACTCAGCACACAGCAGTGGCTACATGTGGTGGGCATGTGGTGGCTTGTTCTGCTTTGCTGGCTGCAGGCAGGGGTTATGAGGGCTGAAGGCTGCCTGGCAGGGTGTCCGGCCAGCAACAGCAAAGGAGGCTGGCTGGGTTAATATCTCGCAGCTGCTTTAGGACGATGGCGTCACTTTGAATGTTGTTTGCCACGGCCTGCCCCGTTCCCAATGCCTGGCTTGTACCATTGCAGGTTCCAGGCTGGATGCCTCTACTTCGGGGGCCTGCTCTATGAAGACCCCAAGCAGGGCAACAAGCTTTTCTACAATGGCGGCCGTCACGAGTCCACCCCCATGTGTGTGGCAGTCGGCTTATGCTGGGGCTGTGCTGGCTTACCAACCTGATACTGTTGCATGCAGACGGAATCTGTGGCATTGACCAATGCCGCTGAGCATTCCCTGCTGCAGGGACGTTTCTGGCAAGTCGCCGTCTTTCTTCCAACTGACAAACACGAAGGTCTTCCTCTGCATGGTGAGTTCCCCTTCGGCACGCCACTGTCAAGCAGCAGGCAGGCTACCTTGGCTTGGCTGTTTAGCTCTGTCGTGCTGAGAGGGATATGAACTGCTGTGCAAACTGCACCCATGCTAGTCCAATACAGCTGGAGCACTGCTCACACCGTTCTGCGACCTTGTTCTGCAGGTGGGCCACATGAGCTGGGGCCAGCGCTTCGAGGTCACCAACTACCAGGCGTACGACATAAGTGAGACCGTTGGCGGCAGCTGGAAGTTTATGAGCTGGGCGAAGCTGCCTTCATTGCAGGCCTTGCAGAAAACTGTTGCTGGAAGGCATTCCTTGTTGATAATAAATCGTTGTGTGAAGCCATGGTGCGCAACAACCCCACTTTAGGCAACGACCGATCTTTACCCTTGACAGCGCCTGCAAACCCTTGCTGCCCCACCACGTTCCTGCAGTACGCGGCGCAACTCTGTTTGGCCAGGGCCTGCTCAAGAACGGCTACATCAACGTGCAGTCCGCTAACCAGCGCTCCGCCTTCCCAGGGCGCCTTGATGACCTGCCTCCCATCGCCGGTTTCCAGGTGGGGAATGCTGGTTGCAGCCCCGCTCCGGCTTCTCTGTCAACCAATAATGCAGAGAGCTTTGCCGGTGGCCGTTGTGAGTTCATTCCAGTGATCTGCCAACTACGCATCTGGCTGCGGCAGCAACACCATCCCTCCACGGTTGCTGCTCTAGGCAGCTGGCTTATCAACCATTGGCTCCTTCCTTGTCCCATCCCGCCCACCGTGCACCGCAGTGGTACGACACGCGCACCATGACCATCATCAAGGACACCACCTTCGTCAACTACAAGTGGCAGCCGCAGTTGGGCCACTACCGCATGTCAGTGTTCTATGTGAGTCGCCGTGCAGACCGGCATATGCTGGGTTGGGGAAGCACGAGCATCATAAGCGGTATGCGAGCACACAGCCTCGGCACGGCTTGGCAATCCTGAGATGACTGTCTGTCTGAGTCTTGCATACTTACAATGTGCGCAGAGCATGACTCACAGCGACGAGTTCAAGCCCATGGTGAGCATTTGGGCATGACGCACTGCATGGCATACACGTTTGCTGCTTGGGTTGGTTGAGGACCGTTGAGAGTGGGGCAACAACCAATGTGGCTATGCATGGGATCGGGAATGATGCAGCTGCTTGAAAATGTGTGCTTTCCAGCAGTTGGCACAGCAGATGATGGGAGCGCATCAGTATGGTGGATCGCCACCCCTCCACATTCCTGCAGGGCATGAGCAGCACCCAGAATATTAGCTTGGTCAACGTTGACCACCAGGCTATCGCTCGTGTGGATGTGCGCCAGACAGGTGAAGGTTGTGCATGACGGACCGGGGAAGATAGGCAGCACACAGAGGCCCAGCGGTGCATGGAGAGCGGTGCATATGCCAACCTGGACACTCTCTGGACTGGGCTGGGACTGGCCCTCCAGTCTGCCCCGGACTGGGACCAGATTTGGCCGACGAGGTTGAAACGCACATCAAGGCAGTTGCCATTGCATGTCTGTCCAAAAAGTCGAGCTGTCTTCTTCCTGCAGGCTCTTCTCGCATGTTCAACTGGCTTGACTATGATGGCTCCTCCACACAGCGCACCGGGCCCACCATTGTGGGGTCATGGCCCTCCTGGTGGCAGCTGGCACCCGACTGCTCCTATGAGGTGACAAACGCTGGTTGTCTGTGTATGGCAGTGAGGTGCTTGTCGTCTACTTCAGACAGTGGATGGTGCCACATGCGCCAGTCAGCGCTTAGCAGGGCAGCAGGTTGGCACACACCGAGGTGCATTTCGTCCCGCTACTCTGCTGCCCTCTTTGCAGAATGAGTGGAATGCGTGGGTGTGCCCGTGGCGGCAGGACCAGGAGGTGGGCAGGGTTGAGCTGCGCATACCAGGCTTCACCAAGGCATGGGACACTGGTGAGCGCCTGAGGGCTTGCCAGAGTTTGGCATCCAAGCAGCACAACACATCCAGCGTTTGCATCGTACACTTTATTGGGCTTGACCGGAAAACCCTCACTATTACCCGCCTGCTCAATTTGCAAACACTGCTGCTGGTGCTGCCATCCATGTCCTGCTGCGGCAGGCTTCGCTGTGCCACCCATCCCCGCAAACCAAATTGGCTATGTGGCGCTCTTTGGCTACCGCGGTGCCCAGGCCCGCAAGATGGACATCACCAAGAACGAGGGCATCACCGGCGTGACAGGTGGGTGGCTGGGTGCTGTGTCTGTGGTGGTAGGTTGCCTGGCTACATAGCTTACTGGCTGGCTGGTGCTGGCCCTCCCCTTTGAATTGTGGTGTGAATGTGGTGGTAAGCAAGCATGGGTTTTGAAGGCACTGGGCCCTTGGTCTAGGCTGCTGATGACCAACTCGCTGCGATGCGAGCTTTTTCAGGGCAGTCATTACGTCCATTCAGCAAGTCTTCCAGCAGACCGCCACTGGTTCCTGCTCTTTGCACTGCAGGTAACACCGGCTGGTATTTCCACTACCCTGCTGGCGCACCCAAGTACCAGGAGATCTGGATGAGCCAGGTGCCAGAGGGGCAGCACATCATCTTTGCCACCCGGTATCCTGCTGGTACCAAGGTGAGGGATCTAAAAAAGGAGCGACAGGATCTGGTTGGGTTGGGATTGCTTGTTTGCGGATGACATGCTACATGCCGCTCGGACCTGTCCCATCTTTGAAGTAGTGCTTGCAGGGCTGTCTTCCCAAGTTTCTGCACCATCAGCCAGCGACTGCATGAGCACTGCTTTCCGGGGTCCCTGCCATGCAGTTCAAGATTAACCGCACCTTTAAGTGGTACGGTGGCCTGAGCAGGAGTGTGATCCAGGCCTCATCACTCAGCCAGGTGAGGTGCCCGCATAACAGCATGATGGATGGAATGCCGAGTGGCATGTCTTGGTGAGCTGGCAGCATCTTCAGCAGCCCCCAAATGCCACGTCCTCTTTGTTTGCCACCTCTCAGTGCTTTGATCCTCCCGAGGAAACTTCCGCGTAGCCCATTGCTTTGATGGTGCAATGCAGGTGATTAATGGGGATGGCTTGTCCTACTTCTTCGATGGCCGCCACCTGTTTGTGAAAATGGTAGACCCAGGCAACAGTGAGACAAAGGTGGGGTGCCGCATGCAGCATAACGGGCACATCTGTGGCAGCAATGGCCTGCTCAACCATCTGCTGCTTTGGTTCACTGCAGCCATGCAGGGATCATTTAATCTGCTGTGTTGTTTCTATTTCTGCCTTGCTCAAACACACTGCCACTTGTCCGCCACTCAATGAGCAGGGGATCGACTTCTGCCGGGAGGGTGTGTGCGTGCGTGGCTCTCGCTACTGGAGCCTCCACTATGCCATCCAGGCTACATCAGTCTCCTGCTCTGGGTACTTCTGCCCACTGGCAGAAAAGGTGGGTGCCGTGCGGGCTCAAGAAGCGGGTGGGAATGTAGAAAATGGTTGTTCAGGGTTGTGCTTTGGATTGCCTCCAATTGCAGAGGGTTTCAAGGAGCGCAATGGCTAATACTTATTGTTCATTGCAAACTTCCACTTCATCCGCCGGCAGGTAGCCCCCTTTTTGACCACTATGACCATCGCATGCGTGTTGCAGTGGGACGACATTCCTGACGCTATACCAGGCAGCACTGCCATTCGCACCTCACCATCGCCATCATCACCTGGCACATCCAGCGCGCCTGCCTCTAGCTCCTGTTTCGACGAGCAGCCGAATGGTGAGTAACGCATTTGGCGTGATCTTTGTGTTTGTTTGCAAGGGAACTGCACGTAGAGGAGTGGAAGACCTGCTGAATGTTCCGTTCTTGCACTTTTTCGCTTTGCGGCCCGCTTTTTTGCTGTGACACGTAAGCGGCTGCCGCGCCCCTTGATCTGAACGCCCTACCAAATCCGTCGCACACATTGAAGCGCCCGACAGCCACGCCGCATCTTCCGGTGCATAAATGTTGACTTGATCCCACCTCCCCAACATACTCAAGGTGAAAATATACCTCGCATTCCAAACTTGCCTCTTCGCTTTGTGCAGATGGCAGCACCTGCGCCCAGAAAAAGGCTTGGGGTCAGTGTGGCGCCAGCTGGCTGACTCAGGCAGGGTGGTGCTCTGCCACGTGCGGTCGGTGCACTCTTATGCCACCAGGCGGGGCTGCCATCAGCCCCACTGGCAACTGCATCGATGTGCAGCCAACTGATGGAAGCACCTGTGCACAGAAGAAGCTGTGGTCTCAGTGTGGCGCTGCCTGGATGGCTAAGTCAGGGTGGTGCGCTGCCACATGCGGGCGGTGCAGCCAGCCTGCGGCGCAGCAGGGCGTGGCCTCTGCCGGCTGTACTGATGTGGTGCCCAATGGAGGGTTCTCTTGCCGACAGCAAAAAGACTGGGGCAAGGTGCGTGCTGTGTCGGCTGGCAGCAACCCTCCCAAGTGCGGATGGCGGGTCCAGTTGGAAGCTGGCCTGGTTGTGAGGACAGCTGAGGGGGCGTATGCGTAGTATGGTCGCTAGGCATTTGCTTGAGTTGTTTGCAGTTGCATCAGTCAGCTACATGCGTTTTGCGTCGTCAGGTCCGTCTTCTGCTCACGCTGCCCCCATTCCATGTAGTGCGATGAGGCCTGGATAAAATCAGGCAACTTCTGCAAGGCTACCTGTGGCCACTGCGCACCTTCCGGGCGGTGCACCGACGTGACTCCAGCAGGATCGTTCACCTGTGCTCAGCAGAAGGCGTGGGGCAAAGTAAGAAGGCCACGCTGTGGCTGTGCTGTTCGACAGGGTGTTAATCTTGCAGCAAGGTCAGATCGGCTGCCTGCGACTCTCCTTCAACAGTTTGCCTTCATGTATGACTCCAGTGCTCACTTGGTGCACTGCAGTGCTCTGAGTCGTGGATGGGTGCTGCCGGCTTTTGCAAGGCCACCTGTGGCACCTGCCAGGCGGGCGGCACAGGTGGGCAAACGCGTGGGTCTGACAGGACATGTTCAAGCTGCTACCTGTGTGGCCCAATCAACTGTCTGAACTGCTTGTGACTTGGCGACCTCCATGCACCCTCTCTCTGCAGCTGGGATTGACTCCGTGGCCGCGCCATCGCAGGCCACCACTGGTCCTTCCGCATGCGGTGAGGCGGTAAGGGGATCACGGAAATTCCTGGGACGTGGGCTGACAGGCACAACGATGTTTGCCGAGAGTATGGCATTTATGCAGCATGGCGATAATGATCACTTGCAACATTGCTTTGACTGCTTTGGCCCTCCCTGGCCACCTGTCCCCACGCTGGTTTGCAGAAGATGTTCCACCGCCCGGCCGCTTCTCTTGCATGGAGCAGCAGGCATGGGGCATGTGTGATGCTCTCAAGTCAACCGGCTTCTGTGCTGTGAGCTGCGGGCATTGCAGCCCCAATGCCACCAACAGCGACTGTGACGATATCGTCACTCCAGACGCCATCCCCTGCAGCCAGGTATGTAACATTCACTTATCGGGCAGGAAAGGAAGGTTAACGTGGGTTGATCAGAAGGAGAAGAGCCAGCACTGCTTGTCATTTGCTGATACTGGTGCTGATGTCTTGATGGCGGTCGGCCCTTTGTTCCCTCTGCTGCAGACAGTGGCGAGTGGGCGGTGCAGTAGCCCCTACGTGCAGCGTGGAGGCTACTGCCGCGCCAGCTGCGGCGACTGCCAGCAAGACGGCAATGCGGGTGTGGATGCGCTGTGCGACGATGTGCCCACTCCTGATGGCGTGACCTGTATGGTGAGACGCACCAGAGGGAGCAGGCATTTAACAGTTCAAAAGTGAAGCCATATCATCTAGTACCCTGCTTGCCGCCAGGTGTCCCAGTTTCAGCAGGAGCATCACATGTGGCTTTTCATGGCTGGCCGGCCAAGAGGTCTTCATTCACCTGGTTGCCCCCTTGTCGTTTCTTCACCACGCACAACATGCAGGAGCACCGGACGTATGGCGGCTGCAACTCCACCTACCTCGTGCTTGGTAATTATTGCAACCTGTCATGCGGGCGCTGCACCGCCAGCATCGCTGGTGTGAACTCTATCGTGGATGTCGCCGCAGTGGATGCTCTGTCGGCCATTGACAACGAGGCGCCTGTCAGCGAGAGTGTCATCCAGAAGCCTTTTGCCCCTGCTGCCCAGACGGCAGATGCTGTGGTGGCAGCCTCCTTGCACGGCCCTGGCAGGCGCAAGCTGGCTGCTGACATATGATTGGGGGAACGACCGGGAACTTAGTATATATGATCTTTTACACTGAAACCACGACACATTTGCTTTGCTTGCCCCTTGAATCGATCCCTGCCATTGCGTGACCTCGGGCCAATCCCGTTCCGCTCTGCCCTGCTGCTCTATGTAACCCTTGCAGTGGCAAAACCATGCCTGTGAAAAGAACTGATATGCGAAGCACGATGCTTTTGAATTGTTTGTCAAAAGAACATGAGCAAAAATGAGCGGACGGATGAACAAAATACTACGCATCCCGGGACAGGAGAAACAAAGGCATTGACAGGGGGTGTCTGCTGGGCCGTTTACTGAGCCAGGAGGCTGGTTTGTTCCTCCGCCACCACCCACACCTCGTTATGCCGACCTGTGAGGCGGAATGGGGGGTCATAGCCTGCGAGCAAAGGCAGCAACAACCGTTGTGGGAACCATGCCCAGCTCCGGGAGGCACACAGCCCAACAAATGGAGCAAGCAACCGGCTCAGCCAAACCGCGCCATCGCCGCATGCATGGTAGCGTAGCGTGCACACCTGCAAAAAAGAAGCTTTCATTGTCATACGAAAGTTCCTCACGATCCAAAGCCTGCAGAAACAGAGGGAGGAGCAGCGAGCACGAACTGAAGAGGAAATGCCAGCCAAGCAAGCAAAACGCACAACCACCGTGACGGACGCAAGGGGCCGGGGTGGGGGTGGGG
>JAAMXP010003247.1:0-10084 GCA_019693395.1 Ettlia oleoabundans | reverse complement strand
CCACCAATCCCTCACATACACCCCACCACCTCACACATCCCCACTCTCACCACCACCCATGCCCATGCACACCTGGTTTGTGTTGCCATGTCAGCGCCTGATCCAGCCTCTGCTGCACCCATGCGCCCAGCGCCGTGCAGCCTCCCTCGTCCGACTGTAGTGCTGCGTGTGGTATGCGTCGCTGCTCCCTGCTCATTGCCGACAAAACCTCGTAAAGCTCGGCAGGCAGGCAGGCGTGGCTGCAGCACAGGGCATGTATGAGTGGCAATTTGTAAGGGGTGGCAATGTATGGCGAGAGAATCCCTGAAGAGGGGGTGGGGTATATATGGCAGGGATGGAAAGGGCCAGGGGGGTGAGCGGCGGTGGCCTCGATGAAGCAGGCACCTGCGCCCCTTGTGACTGTGCAGCTGACACGCGCGCACACACACACACACACACGCTTTCGGCTGCGTGCGTACGCATGCACGCGCACACACTGCACCATCACACCTCACAAATGGCCCCCGCAGCCCCAGTCCCCGCATTCCCCACCCCGACAACACCTGAGCTGCAGCATCAGGTCCGCCAGCACCTCGTCGCTGAGGCGCTGCAAGGGGGCTGCAGAGCGGATGCGCAGCGCACGGAAAACCTCCATTGCAAACTGCAGGCAGCAGGCAGCGTCAGGCACCCCCACGGTGCCCACAGGTGCCCACACCGTCAGAACAGCAACGCATCCACAGGCAGGCACACAGACTGCATGCAAACATCCGCAGCGCTCAGATGCGCTCAAGCCACACTCGCAAAGCCCCCTGTCGCGCACTGATGCATTTTTGCATGCAAGCAGCGAATGGCCAATGGACAAGTTGCCAAGCTGCCACTGATTCATCTGGGGGCATGCAGCCAGCCATGTTGTCAGGTCAACCCCCACCCACCTGCACATCTCTGAGGCGCAGCGCGGCCTGCAGCTGCGTTGCGTAGAAGCGCGCGCCCCACTGCACGTTGGCGCGCAGCAGCAGCCCCTTCATGCGCTGCGTGTAGGTGGCAATCTCCTCACCCGACTGCGAAGCCGCCAGCTGCGCCTGCACAACCAGCACCGCACACATAACTCACCTTTCAACGACAGGCACCAAGGTCAACTAGGCAGGCAGCACAGCTGATGCACGGCACGGCACGGCTCGGCATGGCATGGCATGGCAAGGCACGGGCGGCAGCCAAGTGACTGATCTGCCCCTCCCAGCCAGCCAGCAGCCAGCCAGTTATTACTCAGCCAGGAGTGCATGTGAGGCACCAAACCCTCAACCTCCCGTCGGCTGTCTAACAAACCCACCCACCCGCCCACCCACCTCGTAGACCTTATTGCAGAGGCCCCAAGTGCCAGGCGGGAAGCCGGACTGGATCTGCACCATGCTCTCCAGCAGCTGCCAGGCGGCTGCAAACGTGAGGGCAGATGGGAGATGAGAAAAAGGTGGGAAGCAAGTGCAGTAAGTGGACACGCTTACAAGCGGTTGGAGCATTTGTGAGGAACCAAGGCTACTGCTATTGGGAACAATGCAATCCACAGTCCCTGCCCTGCCGATGGGAACAAAAATAAACCTGCCGTTCTTTTCCCCTGGCTTTGCAAATTTGACCATTTGCTCATGAATGAGGTGTGCAAGCCAGGCCAGAGCACCGCACAAGACCCGCGTTATGACTGGTAAGAGCAGGATCCCAGCCGCTAGTTATTAGGCTGTGCTACGCCACCTACCCACCCACCCACCATCAACGTCTCCCAGCTCCGCTGAAACGGAGATGAGGGGCTCAAAGTGCGGCAGGGAAGGCTTTAACCCATGCTCCTGCAGGGCGGCAGTATGGGAGTGTAAGGATGGGGAGCTGCGGCGCGAAGAAGGCTGGCAGGCAGCTGCTTGCTCATCAACCTGCACTGCTGCTCATCATATACAGCCTACTCAGGCATACAGTCACACCCATTGGGTCCCCTGACCCACCTGCCCATGCTTGCGTTGTGATCTTACCTGCATGGCTTGCAGCTCGGCAAGTGCTGCGTCGCGGGCCCCCTGTGCACACAGCTGGACAATGAGAGCCTCACACATTGCCTCGTTACGCTGCATGCCCTCCGCATCACCCTGCACTCAGGCGCAGCGGGGCCACAGCATAGCGTGACGAAGCGCGCGTCAGCGTGGCTGACCGCCCTCCAACGACCAGTGTACCTGGAGGTAGACCAATCAGACGCAAACCCCGCTCCTTTCTACCAGGGAAGCACTTGAGCGCTGATACCACCCCTTGTCAGCCACCAAGTGTGTGCCCCTGTACCCGCGCCTGTGCTCGTACCTGTATCACCCCCACTCCCCCGCAAGTCGCCAGCAAGTGTGGCGCCCTAGCAGCCACCACAGCCCCACCCGCCCACCCACGCCACCTGGCTCAGCATCTCATATGCCTTCTCCAGGTCCCCTGCCCTTGCCAGTGCCGCCACCAGCTGCTGCCAGCTCTTGATGTAGTCCACGCCCGCACGACGGTTGCTGGCGCACACAGCCTCTGCAGTCTCCATGTCACCCACAGCAACATGTGCCGCAACAACAGCTGCATACGTCTCAGGCAGCGGCGTGATGCCCGCATCCCAGCAACGACGGATGGCCCCTAGCGCGCCGCCGGCATCTTGGGCCTTGACGTAGCTTAGGACGAGGGCGTGGTAGGCGCGGGGCCCGGGCACAAAGCCAGCCTGCGTCATCTCCTCCACAGCTGACTCGGCATTCCCAGGAGTGGCACTTCTTGCTGCCTGGCTCAAAAGCCTGTGGTAGTAGAAGCGTGCAGGATCGTCCTCGTCAGTCAGGCCCTCCTGAAAAGCAGAGCGGCCCCGGATGTGCAGGCCCAGGCCCACGCTATGCGCCTTGCTGTCGTCGCTGGCAGCAGCGGCCGCTGCCGCGGCGTCGGCAGCTGCCTGCGCCTCAACATCCGCGACTGCAGCAGGAAGCAAACGGCTCGCCGTTCGGTTTGTGTGTACCCTAAGGAAAGGGAACACGAGCGTAATGCGTGCGACAGAGACCCCAGAAAACATGCTACTCAGCTGCTTCACCTTGCTCGCTAAGCCACGAGATGCCATCTGAACTGGCAGCAGCGATACAGATCAACGGGTGTGCAGGGCGACGAGCGCCGGCAGCAGGCCGGGACACCAAGGGCCGCACGGCCTGTATCAGCTGCACCGCAGTTTGCATATGTATTTAAGCTGTCGTTACAAGCTTGCGGCTATACGCATACCAGATGCGCAGAAGCCACCAGCATGCATGCAATGACCTGGCCGCCGGTCGCTAAGGCGTCGCTGACTGCGCAGCGACGCCTGTTGTCGCTGCCACTTCCGCAAACAGACCTCAACCGAACAATGATGCAATCCCCACAAAGGCTTTGTTTGCGTTTACTGAGGTGAAAAGGGGCTCTTCCTGGATGTGGGGTTTTGGCAATGCAAACAGGAGGTCTGGCAAAGCGCCCAATTCAACACAGCGGATAACAATAACAGTCTGTGCTCCTGCTCTACCAGCCACAGAGTGAAAACATGTGCCATATCCATGCCAGGCATGACAAGATGCTTGTGGCCGCCACGTCATCCCGCTTGCAACCGCAGGCGCTCTGCATCCAACTGCAGCCATCACCAGCAGCGAGGGTGCAGCACACAAGGTTGGCGCTCTCACACCGAGGGGTGTTGCAGGCAGCATAACACAAAGAAGGCAGAAGACCAGTTGCTACAGGACACGACGAACATGGTGCAACATGTCTGCCCAAACAGCTGGCTGTAAATTACGCGTAGCTGCCAGCAGTGCACCCACCACTTTCTTGACGCGCAGCGCCGCCGCGTCATCGTTATGCAGCGATGTGCAGGTCTGGTAGGGCGGTGCCACCACTATCTGCAAAGAGGAGGGAAGGGAGGCAGGCAGCCCCAAGCAAGCTGGGTAGCTTCAGGCCGTGGCATCTGAGGCACACTGGCATCATCCAAGCGCTCCAAACGGCTGAAGCCGTGCTCTCGCAGCAGGCATCCTCCAGCCCTACTCTGGTACGCTTCCAGCCCCAGCAGAGCGCCCAAATGGGCCACCGCACCTCATCCAGCACCACTATGCGATCACTGTCCCAGCGGCAGGGCAGCGTCTTTGCAAGCGCATCAAAGATGACCTGCAGCGGGCGGTGGTGTCGGCTGGAGGCAAGCAGTTGGAGAGACAGAACAGCCCTGTCGAATAGATACACGTGCAGGTTGAGCAGGGCAAGACAGGCCAGCATGGCCTGTCTTGCCAGCATGCACACGGCAATGCAAGTGGAAGGCGGGCCCGGGATACAGCAAATCGCCCTTCTATTTTCTGGTCCCAACATGTTCTCACGATGCAATGAGAGCATGCAAGCAATTGCTTGCCTACTGCTCACCTGTGCCTCATGGCTGACATTCACGCCAATCTTTGCTGCCTCCATCTCGGCTGCACGCACCGCCTTCTCCTCCCGCTCCCGGCATCGAGCAAGGTCCACCGCCGGCAGCGGCTCTGGAGGGCTCCTTGCGGGACTCAGTTGCACTATGCGCGTCACGTGTGACCCTTTAAGCACCTGCAGGGTGCTGTGGAATGGCGTGCTGCCGGGCTGTCGCAGGATTAGCCTGTCGGTGGCAGCGTCATACGCATAAACCGTGCCCTCCGCAGTCTGTGTGCCACCGGGCAGGGCCAGCTCCAGCTGCACTTTCGCGCCCACGGCGTAGGCCATGCCCCCCTGCCTGGGCTGCTCGGCCGCCTGCCCCTGCCCGCCGTGCCTCTGCCAACCTGATGGCTGCCGGACGGGGTGCCTGAAGGACCTGTCCTCAGGGAGACGAGTGTTGGCCGAGACAGACCAATCCGAACAGAGGGACGACCAGCACCACCGATGATGGAATTTGCAAGCCGTGCAGAGCTGGCACTACTGCTAGCAGCAGTGCTCTTGCTCTTGAGCTTTTCTCGTGCCTGGCTGAAACTATAGCGATCCTCACCCGCACTGGCTGTTGCAGTCCCCAGACGGCTTCCTGCTCACTCCACAAGCACAGCCAGCAGCGGACTGCGACCATGTATCCTCCCGGCGGCTACTGGCCGCCCCCTTATCCAGGAGGTGCGGGCAACGAGCGCCAACTGTGATGGTGCGCTGGGGGCGATCAGGAGCATACACCGACGGTGTTCTGTGTTACACCTGCAGGCTTCCCTCCAGGAGCTAGGCCTCCAATGATGATGCCCCCCCCAGGCATGCCTCCGATGATGGGGCCCGGCCCTCCGGGCATGCCCATGGTGCCTGGCATGCCGCCGTTGCAGCCGCCGCCAATGCAGGGGCCACCGCTTCATCAGGCACAAATGCGGCCACCAGCAGGTGCGCTGGCCGAAATGGGCCATTTAAATTACATTCTTCGCTGCCTACATATCTGCCCCTTTGCTGGAGCTTATCCCAGACTGCCATTTTGGCCCTGCGTGCCCGCTTCGCTCATCACTTCCTGCCCCTTTTCACTACTGCCTCCCTTGCACTGTTGCAGTGGTAGCAGGACCCTCTTCGGGTCCCCCCGGACGCAGCACGACGCTGTGGGTGGGTCGCATAGCCCCAACTGTGGAAGCACCATTCATTCAGCAGTTGTTGGAGGCATGCGGCGAGCTCAAGGAGTGGAAGCCGGTGACCGAGCCGGAGAGCGGCAGACTCAAGGGGTTTGGGTTTGTGACGTACAAGGAGGCAGAGGGGGTGCTGGTGGCGCTGCAGGTGCTCAACAACCTTAAGCTGGACGGGCAGGAGCTGGCGCTCAAGTGCAACAAGGTGGGTGGGGCTGGTGGCGTCCTGGACGGCTGCTCAAGATGATGAGCATGCTGAGCACAGAGGTGCCTGCTGTGTGCTGTGTGCTGTGCGCATGCACCTTCTGACTGTAGGTTCGCTATCTAGCCAAAGAGCGGGTCAGCCAACGGAACATGTGGCCAAGTGTTTTCCAGCGCAGCCTCACCATATGCCCACAGTACTTGACCTGCTGCCCGTCACACCTGCACCTCTTGACTTGACTTGACCTCACATGTGCCCCTGCTGCCTTATGCCAGGCAACGGAGGAGTATCTGGAGTGGTACAAGCGCAACAAGCGGCAGCAGCAGGAACGGCAGCGCAAGGACGGTGGTGGCAGCGAGGGCGGTGCTGATGGCGGCGATGGCGCTGCTGCTGATAAGGACAGTGCTGTGGAGAATGAGGCTCTGGGTCGCGTGATGGAGCTCATCAGCCAGCGGCCGGTAGTGGCGGGGATGAAGGCAGAGACCGCCTCAGCAGCAGCTGCCGCCGACACCTTTTTGTCCACGCTGTCGGGTTCCAGGGACCAGGGCGCAGCTGGCGCTGAGCGTGGCGCCAGCAGTGCAGAGCGCAAGCGGGACCGCGATCGTGATGCGGAGAGGGAGGCTGAGCGCGAGGCCGAGCGGGAGCGGCAGCGGCAGCGGCGAGAAGAGCAGCGTCGTGAGGAGGCGGCTGAGCGCGCGTATCGGGAGGCGGTGCGGCAGTGGGAGGAGCACGAGCGGTGAGGGGGCAGTGCATGGTGGCACCGGGGCAGTCAGGAGCATATTTGTTGAACTCATGAGCAGCAAGCTGTTCAAGTGCTGAGGAAGGGAGGGTGGTGGCAAATGAACTGGAGCAAGCTGGCTGTGAAGTGCACCTCACTGCACTGCCTCAGTTGCAGTAGTGCTCTAACCCATGGCCACAGGACTGACCCCAGCCCTTCTGTGCCTGCTTGCTTCTGCCCTCTGCTGTGCAGCCTGCGGCAGCGTGAGGAGGAGAAGGAGCGTGAGCGCGCTGCCGACCTGCTTCGTGAGCGCCAGCGCCAGGTGCATGCCGACAACGAGGCGGCAGACAGCGAGGGAGAGGAGGAGCCATGGCGGCGGCGGCCCTACAGCAGCAGCAGGCGCGCGCTGGAGCGAAGGCGCCGCCGCGACCTAGAGCAGCAAGATGATGAGGAGGACCGGCGGCGGGAGCGGGCGCAAGCGCAGGCAGAGGCTGAGGCAGCGGCTAGCCAGCCCGACCCTGAGGCAGCGGAAGAGGCAGAGGATGGCAAAGGTGCGGCATTTGGCGCGGACGACACCATACTGGCTGCCATGCTGGCGGCAGTCACGGCCAAGCCGGAGCCAGCAGCGGTGCCCCCGCCTGCACCTGCGCCAGCGCCAGCAGTACCTGCCGCTAAGCGACGCGTGCGTGCCGCGTTTGCGGAGGACGACGAGGAGGAGAAGCCTCAGCGCAAGCTCATACCCATCAGGCAAGAAAGCATGCTCTTATCATGTGCTGCGGGGTAAGGGGCACGTCAGCCAGCTGCCTGCCCGCCTGCCTGGCTGGGTGATTGGCTGCTCAGCTGGTGGTGGGGCCCAGCAACAGCAACCATGTTGCTCATTGTACCAAGCATGCATGCCAGTGTAGCACATTATAATGTTGTTTGCATTGTTGTCGCATTCCGAGCATTTGCCACTGCCTGCCTGCTCAGTGGGTAGCGCGTCCACCCCTCAACCTCCCCTTCTTTCCACCCTGTTGTTACCATGCTGTACTGCACTGCAGGTATTCGGAGGAGGAGCTTAAGGCGCTGCAGCAGCCCCCCGCAGATGCGGATCAGGGCGAGGCAGCAGCCCCGGCGGCAGCAGCAGCACCTGCTGGCCCTGCGGCGCCCCTTGACCCTGCCGCCCTCAAGCGCCAGCTGCTGGGCCTGATCCCCAAGGACAAGGCGGGCGTGTTTGGCTTCCCCATCAACTGGGCCGTGCTGGATGCGGCGCCAGCGGAGGTCAGGGACAAGATTTCGGGTGAGGGGCGCGCGGCACAAACGCATGCACCATAAGCCTTGGGGGTGGATGCGGCTCAGCAGGCTGTGTCATTGGCATGCGCCTGGGTGCTTGCCGGCTGAATGCTATCCTGTGCAAAGCAGGCCTGCCGGGAATCCTGCCTGGCTAGCCTGCTGAGTAAGCCACCGCGACCTGCTATCTGCTCCATAGCCATACAGTTGCCTACTGCCCTTGCCTGCTGCGGCCTTTCCCCGTCTTTGTTCCCATATAACCCTTTTACCACTGCGCCCCGTGCTGCCTGCCTCCCGGCACGTTTGCGCAGGGTGGGTGAGGAAGAAGGTGAACGAGCTGCTGGGTGAGGAGCCCAGCTTCTGCGCCTTCATCCTGGAGCAGCTGGCGGCGCACGCATCAGCACCTGCCATGCTGGACGCGCTGCGTGAGGTGCTGGACGAGGATGCGGAGAGCTTCACCACCAAGCTCTGGCAGATTTTGATTTATGAGCAGCTCAAGCTGGAGCACGGACAGCCGCAGCAGAGATAGAAGGCAGGGGTGTGATGTGGCGTAATGCAGCAGCTAGCTGGGGCCAATCTGTTGGTGGTGGCAGTGGAGGGGTGTGGAGAGGACACGCCCCCACCATGACGCTGCCACCCAGGCGCAGCCAGGTTGGGATTGAGCTGTAGTTGCAGCTTCGTCTCCTCGCTGCTGCCTGACCAGCTGCAGGCGTTGCAGTGCCGGCTTGCACCTGAGTTTGCGGTGCCAGCAAACTATTGTAAAGTGCTGAAGCATAATGGGGCAGGAGAGCAGCCAGTTGGGAGGCAGGCAAAGCAAGGCAAATCAGAGCAGCAGCTGATCAACCGGCCAGCTCAGGCGGTGTTCCAACACCTAGAAAGGTGAGGGAGTGCGCCAGTGGGTCAATGTGCCGCTGCCGCTTCAACAGGCGTGCCCCCTGCCTGACGGGAGAGTCAAGCCAGCGGTTCAGGCCAGCCCCAGCTGCTGCTTTCGCTGGCGCAAGTGGTCCCTCATGAGGCCGTGGAACGCGGAGGCCACTGCCAGCTGGCGCCGCTGGTCGCAGCGGTACAGCAGGGCTCCCAGCTGCACCGCATGCGCCACCGCGCCCTCATACAGCTCGGCACTGTCAAATCTGTCGTACAGGGTGCCTGCCTGGGCCTTGAGCCGGGACAGCTCCTGCTGCCACAGGCGCAGCTGGTCCACCACCACCTGCAGCACAACACGAGGGAGGGGAGGGGGGGAGGCGGGGGGCAGTGGTGCTACGTGTGTGGCAGGCATGGAAGGGTAAGCATGGTGGGGAGTTGGAGAGCCGCAGCTAGTCAACCACTGCTGAGCTTGTGCTGCCGGCAGGGTGGTGACGCTCCCTGCCATGCCATCACCTCTGTCCCTGCTCCCTGCCCCGGTGGCCTGCCACCCTGTGCGCCTTTGTGGCCCTCAACAGGCGGTTCCACAGGAGCACCACACTGCTGCGCTGGCTCTACTGCTGGCTGGGTGGGGGCGCACCGGTGGAACTGTGGGCATCTTTGCGGCAGCCTGCGGGTGTGCATGCTGCCTGAGGAACGCAGCCATCTGCTCCGCGGTGATGCCCAGCACCAGCGCCCCCGTGGCTGACTCTCGTGTGATGGTGCCCACAAACAGGTTGGGCAGAAGGGCATCACAGCGCACAAACACGCGCAGCACAGCCACCTGCACCGCTGATGTTGTGTAGGCGTACACCCTGCATGTAGGTGGGGGCGGTCACCATCCCAGCGCAGTCGGTGACAGCAGTGTGCAAACAGCAGCAGACCACCGTTCCACTCGAAGCTTCTTGATTGTATTGATTGAGGCCACCACCCAACAGACGACATACCCAGCCACCCACCAACAGCACCTAGGCAAATCCCTGCCCACCTACCACCCACCCAGGCACCTGAAGTTTGACTCCACTATGACGTATCCGTCCTCCTGTGGCGCCAACCCAGCAGCACCCTCACCAGCCCTGCTGCCGCTTGCAAGCACCGCCGCCAGGTGCGTGGGGTGCACCCACAACCGCCCCCCTGCTGCCGACACCGGCATCAGCAGCCCCAGCTGACACATGTGCCCTGCAATGGCTTGCTCAGCGGCTGCCAGCTGGCTGTAACACATTGCGGCGCCGCCCCCCTGCAGCCCCAGGCGTAGCAGAAAGTTGACCGCCACTGCCAGGTCAGCGCCGCCGTCTGCAGGCTGCCCCCCCTGCGCCTCTGCCTGCGCATGCAGGCCTGTGAGGTACTGCCGCACCACGCGCCACAGCTGGCTGTACACGTCAGCCAGCAGGAACTGGAAGCCGCGCTCGCTGATGCCTGCGCGGGGGCGGGCGGGGG
>JAAMXP010003241.1:0-19040 GCA_019693395.1 Ettlia oleoabundans | reverse complement strand
AGCGCCGGGTGTGTGGCAGCTTTGAGCAATGTGTGACAGCCACATCTGGCGGCTTGCCAATGCAGCGTATTGTACACAAGCAGCAGCTATGGCTGCAAGTCGTTCATTGCACGCGGGTCAAGTGAGGGCTGACGGAGAGAGCCTGCCAGAGCTGGTCGGGCGGCAAGCGCAGCAGGCTCAGCATGCCCGGCTGGCCTGGGTCGGCAGCAAAGCGCCAGGCCCCCGCGTGTAGTTCGCCTGCAGTATGTACAGGCATATCGCCAAGTAAATTACCAGCATGTTTCCAACCACAAAGAGAAGTGCTGTCAAAGGACGCTGTTTGGGAGGTGGGGAGAGGCGGGGCGAGGCGGGGAGGCCGAACAGCAGGGCAAGGCACAAGGGAAGGGTGAGAGCGCTACATGGATGTGTCGACACCGCAACTGCAGGTACCATCATACCAACGACTCACATTGCAATTGCGGCCAATACATTTACGGGCAAAGAGGTCAGCAAAAAGCGAGGAGCCCTGGCACCAGGAATGAAAATGCGCGGCAAGGTGGTGCAACACGACAGGCAAGCAGTGCCCACAAAACAGAAAAATCGCCTCCATGCAGCCATCGCAAGAGACAGACGTACCTTCCAACTGCCCCTCAGCCCAGGCACACACTCCGTGGAACAGCAGCACAGCGGGGACTAGGTCGCCAGCCTGCACATGGCCCTGGCCCTGCTCCCGCCTGAGCCGCCCACCACGGCGGGCGAGCACACGGCCCGCCGCCGCACTGGCGGCCGCCGCAGCATCCGCCGCTCGCTCTAAAACTTCAGACATGCTACCACCCTCGTAGAGAGGCAAGCTTGCAAACGGCTGGCTGGAGTCGCCGTCGCTGCTGTCCATGCTAGGGTCAGAGCTTGAGGTGCTGGCTTGAGAGTTCGCCTCCGAGTCATGTGAACTGTTGGGGTTGGAGTCGTTTGTGGGTGGCAGGATGCGGCGAGCACCCGCCACACGTGCCAGCGAATGCAGCACCACCACTTCGTGATGCACACCTTCACCTGTAAAAGGGGCGGTAAGCAGGGGAAAGGATATAGCACAGCAGTGAGCCATGCAGTGGTAAGGTACAGCAGTGAGCAAGGCGGCAGTACAGTGAGGCCTGCAGGCAGTACCGGGAGATGACAAACACCTGTGCAGCCCCAAGGCCTGCTAGGTGTCAGGGAGGCAGGGCTTTGCGCCTGCCTCCCGGACAGATGTGCCAGGGGACGCCCAGTTAGAACACTCAACACTTGGGGACAGCAATGATGATTTACATGCAATAAAGTGAGCAGCAGCGGCTGCAGCGGCGGCAGTAGCAACATACAAACGCTCATACCTGGGGCCAGCTTAGCTTCCGCCAATGCAGTACAGGGAGCAGCAGCAGGCGGCACCACAGCAGTAGCGCACAAAATGTAACATGCATTAGGCAGCAAGCAGGTCCACCCACCCGGCATCCCAACAGGGCCTCCCAAGAAGTGCTTGAGCACCACGCCCCCATCAGCGCTGCCACTGCTGCCGCCGCTGCTCCCTGCTGCGCGGCGCGCCTGCCGCTGGCGGCTGGCCGGGCCTCGGCTGCTACCGCTGCTGCGCCTGTCGTGGGTGCTTTCCTCTGTCACCAGCTCGTCACCGTCAGCAGCTGAGGTGGCAGCCAGCGTGTCGCCAGTGGCGGGTGGGGTGGCCATTGGCTGGTTCAGGATCACGCCCCGGGCGCCGCCCCTGCATGGACATTAGTAGCACCAGCAGCAAGAGGAGGAATGGTTCAAGCACAGCTAGCAAAGAGGCGTGTGGAGCTGGAGAGCTAGCCAAGCCATGCGGCTATCCTCGCTCTACTGAGAACCACTGTTTATTTGCTCTGGTAACGAAGAAAAACTTTTCTGCCCAATAAAAAGTCGCACACGCCCCAGCCATGCGATACGCACACACTCACAGCTATTAAAGTTGTCAGGAAGCTGTCAGGCATACCACTGTCAAGCAGCTGTCAGGCATACCACTGCACGGCATTTGGTTCCGCTGCCACTGCACCTGCCGTGTTGCGTGAGCAGCACCACGCTGCGCCTGAAGATGGACCGATCTAGCCCCTCGGATGCAACCAGCAGCACACCTGCAGGCAGGATTTGTATGGGGAGGGTGATGGCTTCAACGTGAAGAGCAGCGGCAGTGTGGGAGCAGCAATGTCAGGATTACATGCCCGCCAACAGCCAAAGGAAGTGCGCAAGAAACTGCGCAAAAGATTGTGAGACACAGCTACCGTCGATGCTTGCCGGATGCCTTAGCAGCAGAGCAGATAGCAGTCATCACACCTGGTCCTATGCCCGCTATGGGAGCGCCTCTTCTAATCAGGGCTAGGCCCAGCCTGCCGCCGCCATCCACCTTCACCACGACACGCAGCCCGCGGGCGTGCATGGTGGCTAGTATGCTGCACAGCATGAGCAGGGCCATGCCAGGCAGCCAGTGGCTGCGGCTGGCCAGCAGTAGAAGCACCAGCAGCGCCAGATGGGGCCAGGGGGGGCCTGCATGCACGGGCAGGTCGGCAGCAGCCAGGTGGGTCCCAGTGTTGTGAGCTTAGTCTGGGAGCGGTAGCAATCGCGGGAATAGGAAGACTGCAGGCTGCTGAGCTTCAAATGCACCCTGTGCGCTTCGTCCAGCTGGTTGTTATGAGCCGCTCCCAATCAAGCCAAGGGGAAGGGTGAGGAGTGCACGAGGAATGGTCAAGATGCAGGCTGATGCAGCAAGATGCAACTGTCATCCAAAGGGATGCCTGCTCAGGCAGTTGGGGAAGCAACAAAAGCCTTCGGCTAGCACAAACTGCTAAGGGAGAATACACTGTGTGTTTCCTTAGCAGCCTGGGTGCTTCCGCCTGTTCAATGGTGTGTACCTGATAGGCCGAATGCCAGCAGGCTGATGCAGACAACACCGCCAAGTCCACGCAGCGCCTGAATCGCCACGGACCCGCTGCTGCGAGCCTGGGGTGGCGGCACCGAGAACCGTGTGCGGCACACAGAGCAGCGGAATGCACGCTCTGCGCGTCAAGATCAGGGGCAACAAGCGCAGTAGAGGAGCAGGTGAGGGTGGGCTAGCGCGGCCGGGGTGGTGGTGCTGAGGATGACTCTTGAAACACATCTTTACGGCAGGACATCAGGGTGTCCAGTGTCCCACCACGGATGTGTATGGACTACAGGCTGCATGTGGCATGGCCGGCAGCACCGGCTAACCGGGTGGCTCACCATCTGTGGGATCGCGCTTCTGCACGTTTTCCTGCCAGCGACGCAGGCATTTGAAGTGCACATGCTTTTGTGTGCCTGCATTCAAGGGGGATTAAACTAGAGCTAAAACAAGGTAGGGGCATTGGATGAACACAGGCTGCGTGCGTCTGGCGCAGGCGGGGACATCCAGGGCGAGGGCGCCCGCACCCGCACCTGTGCACTTGCATGGCGACAGCAGGTTCGCCTCAGAGGACTCGTGTTCCCAGCATATACGGCAGCAAAAGGCGCCCTGCTCCTGCTCCTGCTCTTGCTCCTCCCAGCAAGCCTTCATGGTCTCCCTGCGACAGCTTCGCAGCCATCCAGGGACGTTGAGTGACGTGCTGCAGTAAAGAGACACGCAGAGCAACACAGGGTTTCGCACCTGCGACACTGCAGTGGAGCGCCGAAACCAGAGTGAGGTTGTCGTGTCAGCGGGCTGCCGCAGTGCTGAACGCAGTCCAAGACCAACAAGTATGGTGAATTGGGCGATCGCTGCACGGCATCAACCAGAGCGCGCCAGGGCTTTGGCACACTTTCCCAGGCACCCATGCAACCAAAAGGTCGCTTCCTGGGCGTAGACCGCACTGTCAATCATTCCACATATATAGTGACAGGGTGCCCGCAGAAGCCACCCCGCAATTCGGAAACCCCAGTCAGGCTTTGCCGCCCCTGTTGGGCCTATTCAGCACCGCTTTGCAGCGTTATAGTTAACCAATTTCTGTTATGGCAGCGGCAGCGGCCACTAGCGCCCCCGGCGACCGAGCCGCGCAGCCTTGAAAGCCCACCAGTCGCCTGCACTCCCCCACGAAACTGCCACGCCATTGGAGACTCTATGCCGCAGGCGCCAAGTGCGTTTCAGGCGGTCTACCGCCCTGCAAGTGCCTGCGCAGGCACCGCGCCGCCTGATGCCGCCTGTCAGTCAACGCCGAAAGAATCCTACGCAAGCAGTGCCAAGCAGTGCCAAGCGTTGCCAATTTTTGCAAAAAATTCCCATGCAGGCCCCGAGACCGCTGTCAAGCGCTTGATCGCAACCATAGACATCCTGCAGCAGCAGCAGGCGCATGCCGAGGAGCAGCGCCTTGAAGCTGAGCAAGCCACCACCTGTGCTCAGGTTGAGGCCGCCTCACTGCAGGCCCTGTTGCATGCAGCTCTGCAGCGGCTCGCGGAGCTGGACGACCAGCAGCAGGCGGACCATGCCGCACTGGATGCACGGCTGCTGGATCAGGCGCAACGCAGCGAGCAGCTCAGGTGGGTGCAGGCCGTTATCGAGTACGGCCGGCCCAGTCAGCTGAGCCAGCGACTGCGTACTGCACCCAGTGGGCGGAGGGACTTGTGCCTTCCCTGTGGTTAGCACCATCCATAGCAGCTATGAATCTTGAGTCACAACATAGCAGGAAGCACTCCTCGCAGGCTGTTACTAGCGCGGCTTGCCAAATTAAGAGTTGAGTTGTACGGCCACAACGGCAGCAATAGCAGCCACGGCAATTCACCCACTGGCGCGGCTGCTGCAACACAGGAGCAACATGAACGAGAGCTGCAGCAGAAGCACGCGATAGCAGCAGAGCTGCAGCAAAGGCTGCGACAGGCAGGGGTGGATGAAGCCGCGCTCGCCCAGCTGTGCTCAGGTTCTACGGCGTGTTCAGCAGTAGCTGGCAGCCTGCAGGTAGCTGCGCAGCAGCAGCGGCAGCTTGATGGTGCAACAGGTGTGTTGTGCGCGCCTCGATTTTATCCATCCCGCGTGCTAATCCTCAGGACTTCGTGCGGGCCGACCACGGCTATTGATGGCATCTACCAAGTGACCTAGGCTGCTGCCTGCCTTGATGCCCAACCCTGCAGGTCAGCGGAAATTAACCTGGCTGCAGCTGGGAGTTGGTGGCGGCAGCGGGCTGTTGGGAAGCTTGCGGCGACGGGCAAGCGGCACAAGCTGAAGCTGCATGTGAAGCACCGGGCGCCCACCAAACAGGCAGCCTAAACCTTGGTTCTGCAGACCCTGTATGTTTTGTATGCGTAGTGTATGTTGCCTTGCTCGCTCGCTCGGAAACTACATATAGATGGTATCCATCTATATCCTATGCACCTTGTTATCGCCCTGTTGTGACCAACACAGCAGGCTCGCAAAGGTACGGCCAAGAGTTGCTAGGCTTCCCACTTGAATAGCAAGCTGTTAATACTAAGATCCATTTTGAACGATGACAAATAGACGTGAGCTGGCGCCAACTCATTAGGGTGTATTGTGTGTGTGTGTGTGTGTGTGTGTGTGTGTGTGTGGGTGTGACGTCCTGCTGCACTTGGTTTGGGGCACTCTCTTCTTCAACACCTCCTCACGGCTGTTCTGGCCATCCAAGGTGGTTCAGTAGCATAGGTTGGGAGGCCCACCGTAACACGCCCATCTGCCGGTCCAAGACCCTGCGCACAACAGTGGCTGGCTAGTCTTTACTCAGCGTGCCAGTGACTCGTGCTGAACAACCATCGAATCCTAGGCTCCGCACAATGGAGCTCCAAGGCAGCTGCCGCTGCGGGGCAGTGAGGTTCACCTGCTTGTCGCACACCCCAATGCCCTACATGCGCTGCTACTGCAGGCGAGTTGTGTGGCTGGCTGCATTGTGGCAGCATCCCTGCAGTTAAACTGCCAAATTGGGATCCAGCAACCAGATATAGCGGATTGGCAGCTCAGCCCTCCCAAGTGCGGAGACTGAAGCGGCGGCAATATGGCTGCTTGTTTTTTGGCTGGCCACCCTGTAGCACAACGAGGTTTTGATACTGTTTGCTTGCATTCTGCAGCATTTGCCGCAAGACATCTGGTGCTGGGGGTTATGCGATAAACATCATGGCGCAGGCTGACAGCCTAAAGGTAACCGCAGCAGGGATGCTCGTTATGGGACGCCAAGGGAAAACACCTCCCTACCGCACGCTAGCTACCTACAAACGCTGAGCTGCTCTCAGCACCACATGGACAATCTTTCTGGGCATCTGCCTTTGTTGTTGGATTCGTCCTGCCGACCCGCCTGCACTGCCTGCCTGCCTGCCTGCCGTCTCCCCACCCGCCTCTTATGGGACCACACACTGCAGGTGGAGGGGCGTGAGAAGCTGAAACCCTATCGGGTGATGCTGCCAGGCGAAAGTGGCGGTGCGCTGCAGGTGCGCAGTTGTGCATACACCTGTGTGCAATCCTGTTCACGCCGTGCTCGGCTGCGGCAATACATGCAGTACATGCGGGGGAGCCTCCCTTTGCGCGCTCTCTGTGAGACCTTCCGCAGGCAGTCTCGTCTTCTCAAGTGGGCATTCTTCTGCCTCTCATGGACTCCGCGCCTGCTAGTGATATCTTTTCCCCCTGCTGATGGGTGCAGCCATCCACCAACGCTCGATTCTTCTGCACAGACTGCGGCTGCCACCTGTGGGCGCAAGACCCCTCCTGGCCCCAGTGGTTCTACCCCTTCGCTGGAGCCATCGACAGCGAACTGCCTGTGCCCCCTCACACGGTGCACATGATGCTGCAGGACATGGCACCCTGGGTGGTGCCACAGGTGGGCGCGGTCGATTGATCAGATCAGCTGCAAGAATGGATGCGGTGGGATGGAAGCCAAATGGCCAGCAGCAATAGTACATGGGCAGTTCCGCGAAAAGCAGCTTGGTTTTTGGTTGGCTGCCTGCCTGCCGCCAGGATAATTAAGCTCAACGCACAGAGGCACAAGGCGAGGCCTCACTGCAGCCTACCAACCTGGCACTGCTGTCGCTTGTACCGCAGGTGGGCCCCGATGATGTGCAGTACGAGGCCTACCCAGAGCTAAGCATTGAGGAATGGCACAAGAGGAACAACGTGTACATCGCAGGGGTGGAGCCATGAGCGCAGTAGAATGCCAGCAGCTGCAAGGGCGGCACACAGCACGGCACATATGGCAGAAGCAGCAGGAAGGCCATCACTGGTGTTTACCCTAGCATTACATGTGTGTTCTCCCCCTGGAATTGCGCCGCAACCCTGTAACGCTTGAGCCAGGCAGTTTGGACCTCACAATCCCAGGCAGCTACATTAGACTAGGAAGTCTGCTTACCACTTCTTCTGCCACTTGGAGACTGTGCAGCATGTTAACCCCTGTTGTCCCCTGCTTCATTGTTGTGAGACACAGAATGGCAGGCGCAGGCAGTTCTGGGTGATGGAAACTGCACAACTGAGGTGCAGCCATCAAATGCGCTCTGGGCAAGGCTCTACTTACAAGTGTGCGGCTGCATGCTGGAATTAGATATTGGGATGGCTTCCTGGAAGGGACCAGTCGACGTGGAGGAACTGTCATTAAACTTCTTATTTCAAGTGTTGATCTGGCTTCAGTGCAAGCAGCTGCAAGCAGCGCAGCAGAAGTAATCAATGGGCACTCCTTTATTACTTCCTCCAGCTCGCATGACAGGCAGCTGCCCCAGCGGCACGATGAAGGGTTCACCTGCCCGTAATGAAACAGGCCAGCACCTCTACCTTACAGATTTCAAGCGGATACCTTGGAGTACTGCAATAGTCACAGCCTTGATATCTCACGAGTGGGCATCATGCAACCAAAACCGGCGCCATCGATGCACCTCACGGCCCAGCCTGGTGTGCGTTACTGATGCATTTGTCTCATTGCAACACGGGCAAGGACCCTTGTGAAGCCCCTGCCACATATGAACGGGTCTAACTCTTGGGCAGTGGTGGTTGTATGCTTGCTGCAGGACGCGCTGCTTCCAGATGCCCACGAGGGTCCGGACCACAGGTTCTCACCACAGCACCCAGCGGCGCGGCGACACCCAGCAGACGAGCAGGCGTAATGGCTGGCGCCTCCCTGGGGTGTGTTTGACCGCGAGAGGTCGGTGCTGCAGTCGCCGCCACAGAAACGCCGTGGGAGGCTGCAAGGCACTGCCTCAAAGGAGCCGCAACTGGCGCGCGCAGGCACTCAACAACATACGATAACACAATAGGCAACGCCCCTGCATAACTGGTCCGCTCAATTTCAGTGGTTCTGCGCTTCCCATCGTACCTGGCGCAGTACGCCATGTACCTCACCAGTCTGCCGCAGAAAAACTCTCCGACCTGCCCTCCCCCCACCTTGCACGGCCAGATCTGGTATAGCCTCCAGCTTGTAGTCCGCCGCTCTTCCACCGGCTGCCGCAGGGAAGAAATCTGTAGCCGAGCAATTAACTGCCGAGGCCAAAGAGGCGCTAGTGCATTTTCGGGGTTCATTGGGCAAGCACCATGTGCGGTAAGTGGGTGGGCAATGCCCAGGAGCGCAGCGCCGGCAGGTGCACGCGGCTGGAGCTGCTTCCTCCCCTCCTGGCTCTGACCTGCATACTGCGCTGACCCCACTTGCCGCAGGAATTTTTGGCTTCTACTTTTACGATGTGAGTCAGCGCTGCCGCTGGCCCAATGCCATTCTTGCTGCCCAGCTGCTGGCTGGCGGTGGCGGCCTGGCGGCGCATGGCGCGGCAGTTGGATAGATTGCGTGCCGCGGCGCCACCTCTTGGGTTGTCATGCCCTAGCCACTGCCTCATTGTTCCTTGGTGCTCACATGCCCGCCTGCAGGTGCGGCACAGTCACCAAGAGATCCTCAGCACGCTGTTCGACGGCCTGCGCCGCCTTGAATACCGCGGCTACGACTCTGCGGGCGTGAGCGTGGACTGGCCCGTGCAGGCCGAGAATGAGCCCGCGCCCACCGCCAAGCCCGTGGTCATCAAGGCTAAGGGCAAGGTGGACGACTTGGTCAAACTGGTCAGTGAGGAGGTCAAGTCTTTCAGCTTTGACCCAAAGGCACAGGTCAAGGCGCACGCCGGCATTGCGCACACACGTTGGGCCACCCACGGGCCGCCCTGCGCCCGTAACTCCCACCCCCACGTCTCCTCCGCCGACCATGAGTTCGTGGTGGTGCACAACGGTACCATCACCAACTTCCGCGCCCTCAAGGAGTTTTTGGTAAGTGGGTGCTGTGTGCCTTGATGGCTGTACTGCTTGGGAGGTCGCCTGCTTTCCAACTGTGCATGCACTTGGGTCCATAAACCTGCATGGGGCATACCTTCGCGGCCCAAATTCACCTTCATTGTCCCTGTCTGAGCCCTCAATACATTGGTCTGCGCCCTCGGCTGCCTGCAGATGAAGGAGGGCGAGACCTTTGAGAGCGAGACCGACACGGAGGTCATCCCCAAGCTTTGCAAGTTCCTGTACAGGTGGGTGCTGGAGTTTTAAATCATCATCTTGACCAGCAGAAGGCAATTCTCATTCATAGAAGGCAATTCTCATTCACTTCAAGGGGGCTACCAGCCCCTGGTGGTTTCCGCCACTGCCTCGACCAGTTGCGTGACTTTTCAATACCACCTTTGCAGTTGACACAACCCCATATGCTGCCTGACTATTCTGCTCCAACCAATTTTCTTGCAGCCGCCTGCCGGAGCCAATTCCCTTTCCCCAGCTGGTGTGCGAGGTGGTGAAGCAGCTTGAGGGCGCCTACGCGCTGCTGATCAAGTCATCAGTCTACCCCGGCGAGCTGGTAGCCTGCCGCCGCGGCTCACCCCTTATCTTGGGCATGAAGTATGGCATCCAGGTGGGTGCTGGGCGAAATGCTGCGAAGGACGGTCAGCGCATGCGGCAGGGTCTTGCTAAGTGCCGCCTGTCCGTGTGTGTCGCGGCTTTGGCCTGCTACTTTGTCCAGCCACAGCCGGGTGTTTGTACTTGTGCACTTGCCTGCCTCAATGCCTCGTGCACCCAGCCGTCCCCTTGTTTTGTCTGTAGGCTGCTGCCACTCCCCGCACCCCCCAGAGCCCCAACACCCCCCTCACCCCTAAGCTGACTGGCACCTCGACCCACGGGCCCCAGTTCTCTGACATGGCCAACCCTGCCCCGGGCAACAACCAGCCCTATGGCCTGGAGCTGTTCCTGGCCTCCGAGGCCTCTGCTGTGGTGGAGCACACCAAGCAGTGAGTGCCGTCGCTGCAAATGGCAAAGTCGAGTTTTCTTAGCCAGCACCATGCATCCGCCCCCCACCTCCCAAACCTGCGACACCACGGGTCTTTGACTATGTCCTTGGCAGCCAGGCTGGTGCCCTTACCATGCTTGTTTGCATTCGTGTCTTTCTGCTGTTGGATTGTTGTCCAGCCGTTCCCGTGTGTTCATCCCAGCCATGCGCTGTGATATGCATCTGCCTAAGCTGTGTCCTGATCTCCTGCCCTACTTTCCAGGGTGATCTACCTTGAGGACAATGACATTGTGCACATGAAGGGCGGCGAGTACACGGTTTTCAACTGGAGCGACGTGGACAGCCCCTCGGTGGAAGTGCGTCGCACCATCCAGACCCTGACCATGGAGGTGTCGCAGATCATGAAGGTGGGTGTTTGCTGGGCACGATGGGCAAGGACGGAACTATGGGTTGGGTTTCCTGCAAGAAGCAGCAGTCGTTGGGATGCATGGACCTGTTGATCTGGTCCGCAGCTGGCTTGAGTGATCCATTGCATGCCTGCCGTTCCTTGCAATCATTGAGCACTGCGCTGGAATGCAACACTAAGTCGCACTGTACTTTTTCTGCACATCTCCCCATGCAGGGCGGTTACACCCACTTCATGGAGAAAGAGATCTTTGAGCAGGCCGAGACCATTGCGCAGACGATGCAGGGCCGCGTCAAGATCACACCCCTCAGCCCCATGAAGTACGCGGTGCCCGGCATTGACCCCTACCTCATGCCCCGCGTACGCATGGGCGGCCTCGTTGACCACGTGTCGGTGAGTGCGAGAGGAGATTGGTCAGTGATTTATTCCCCAATAAAGGCAGCAAATGCGGGTGCTGTTTTTGTGTGTCGTTGTCATTGTGTGGGCCTGAGCTTGGTCCATTTGAGCCTGCAGGTGGCCCGTCACTTACCCCCGCCTGCCTTATTCCCTGGTCACCCACCTATTTTTGCCTCCCTGTCTCCCAACATGCAGACCATCCGCCGCTCTCGTCGCCTGATGTTCATTGCCTGTGGCACCAGCTTCCACGCTGCCATGGCCTGCCGCCAGACCGTGGAGGAGCTGACAGAGGTGCCGGTGGTGCTGGAGCTGGCCAGCGACCTGCTGGACAGGCGCTGCCCCATCTTCCGCGATGACACCTGCATCTTTGTGTCGCAGGTGTGTGTGGTGTGCAGCAGTGCAGGTGGCTTGGCTATAGTTGGGGCTCTCAGCAAACAGGTCCAGTGCTGTAGCTAGCATGAATTCAGTAGCATCTCTGGCTGCTCAACATTCAGTCCTCCTAGAAGCACTCCTCCTTTTCCCCTCTGTCACCCGGCCCCCTCCTTACTCCACCTGCAGTCCGGCGAGACGGCCGACACCTTCCGCGCCCTGGAGTACGCCAAGGCCTGCGGCGCGCTGTGTGTGGGCGTCACCAACACAGTGGGCTCCGCCATTGCCCGCAACACCCACTGCGGCATTCACATCAACGCAGGTGGGTGGATGATGCACAGGTGCAGCAGGGGCCCTGCAAAAGCAGCTGGTGCAGTTGGGGCTGTGCGTGCCTGAAGGTCACTTGTCAGCGGCAGCGTGGGTCAACACTGCCCATTGCTTCCAGGACGCTCCCCTGGCCTCTCAAACCCAATCAAGAACCCCTTTCAATACGCAGGTGCCGAGATTGGCGTGGCCTCCACCAAGGCCTACACCTCCCAGATCGTGGCCATCACCATGATGGCACTGGTGCTCAGCGAGGATGCGATCTCCAAGCGCCAGCGCCGGGATGAGATCATTGACTCCCTCTGCAATCTGCCCGGTGCGTGGGGTGGTGTGACTGTTGGAGGCAGTGCGTGGGGCCAGTGAATGACTGTCTCTAGCTTTGCCGCATCTCTTGTTGCCACACATCACAGCCTGACCCTGAGGTTCCACCCCCTGCAGACATGGTGCGCCGTGCTCTGAAACTGAACGACCAGATCAAGCAGCTGGCGGACGACCTGAAGGAGGAGCAGTCCTGCCTTATGTTTGGCCGCGGCCGCAACTACGCCACTGCCATGGAGGCGGCCCTCAAGGTGGGTGTTTGAGGATGACTATGAGAGATGCTGAGGGTCTTTTAGTGGCTCTAACAGATGGGATGAGGGTGATGTACTGGTTCTATGGCCTAGTCAGCCTTCTCACGCTGTTGTCACCACCCCTTCTTCCGCAGGTCAAGGAGGTGTCCTACATGCACAGCGAGGGCATCAACGCGGGTGAGATGAAGCACGGCCCGCTGGCTTTGGTTGACGACAAGCTGCCTATCGTGGTCATCTCCACCATGGACTCCATGCACTCCAAGATGGCGGGAGTCATCCAGCAGGTTGGTGGTGGCGGGTTTGGCTGGTGTGGTCTGGTTCTTTCCTGTTGTGGGTAAAAGATCGTTGGATTCATGCCCGAATAGCTTGTTGTTGATTTGTGTCCAAATAGCTTGTAACTTGCGAGGCATGTGCACTAGAATATTTTTTGGTCGGTGCCACTTATGAAATTCATTGACTAGATGAGGGTGGCTGACAGTGTCTTACCCAATTCTGCCTGTTCGCCTGCCTCCCCCTTATCCTGCAGCTGATGGCACGAAATGGGCGTCTAATTGTGGTGGCCAATGAGGAGGATGATGAGATGGTGGACATTGTGGCTGGCAAGTACCCCATTGTCCAGGTGCCACGTGTGGACGATGCGCTGCAGCCCATCATCAACATCATCCCGCTGCAGCTGCTCTCCTACCACCTCACCTGCCTGCGTGGCTACAACGTGGACCAGCCCCGCAACCTGGCAAAGTCCGTGACTGTGACTGAGGAGTGAGAGGAAAGCAGGCAGGCAGATAGCCGGCAAGTGCGGGGGATTACACCTTTCCGCAGCCCCCAAGGTGCCCCCACTGTTGCCTGCATGCTCGGCATAGCCAGCATTCCCGGCAGCTCCGGGCAGTGCAGCCTTAGTCAGTCAGCAGCCACATCTAGATACAGCATGGCAGCTGCGGCGAGACATGGCGCACGCGTACGTTCTCGGCAATAGCCATGACATTGCTCAGCCACCTAGGGGCACCTCGCCCCTCTGTACCTGTTGAAACAGTGTCAACCAATCAGTCAGCAGCAGACAAGATAGGTAGAGTCGACGATCCCAACTTCCTGCTGTGAGGCAGCCATGGTCTTCCTGCCCCTTTTCGAGTGTGTTGTCTATGTCAATGATATCGAACGAAACTTAACCTTCATTGGCTCTTGATCCTCTTGCCTGTTTCTTCCTTATTAGTTACTGCTTCCTGTGGCCTTTGTTTGACTATACATGTTTGCCACGTGACACTGCTCAAACCTTTGCTGCTCGTGTAACATACGTCAGAACAATGCCTCAGCTCATTCAGCCATAGTGAGGGATTCAAGATTCTTGCTGAATTCTGGTGCCTAACCTGCCGGTAACCTTGCACAGGCAAGCTAACGATGCCGGCCGGTGGGGTCATGGCATTGGGTTCGACTTATTGCTTGTCGGATGCTATGTCGTGGCACTAGTGGTGGGGGTGCATTCAAGTCAAAGCATGCTTTCAACTTGACATCCACCGCATGTTCAGAAGACATTGATGCAGGCCAGATAAATATGTTACAGTATTTGCACTGCTATCCCAATTGGCGGTAGCGCTGCTGAGCAGAGCGGTGGCAGTGAAGTACTGCAGCAAATGGTACCTTGGTCATGTCATCATCTGCTTTCTCTATTCGTGGCCTGCGTATGGTTTCTTAGCAGAGTGTTTGAGGCGACGGTGACCGCTCAACACAGGTCCAACACCGTGGGCCCATCAACCCCTGGCTTGCACCGCCCCGTGGGTTATGAGCGGGCGAGACGATGCCCGTGATTTGGCGCTGCCGTTCGCGCGAGACTCGCCGTTCGTGGGCCAGGAAGCGCACGAGCCTGCCGCCGCTGCCGCTGCCGCTACCTTCGATGACGCCGGCACGCTCACCACGCCCTTGCCTTCCAAGGCAGCATGGGACGAGGCGTGGGAGGAAGCCGCAGATGCTCCCCTCATAGCCGCTGCGCTGTCAGGTTCCTTCACCCTGGCCAACGTCCTTGTCAATGAGGCGGAGGAGGCTCAGAGCGCAAAAGCTGCAGAGGTGGCAGCACCCACAGCCGCCACGTGGTGCGATGAGGCCTGGCGGCTGCTGGCCTTGGCCATCCCCATCGCGGTGGGTCATGCCAGCAGCAACCGTAAAAACTGAAAGTGCGCATCTGCCTGATGCTGCACAGATTGATTGAAAGCTGGGCAGGCTTTCCTGCTACAACCCCCAAACCTGGCTGTAACCTTCATTCCCTGCCGTGTGCTGCACCGCAGGTCACCAACCTTCTGAGCTTTTGCGTGAACGCGGTGGGAGTGTCGTTCATCGGCCGACTGGGTGGCCTTCAGCTGTCGGCAGCTGTGCTGGCAAGCTCCGTATATAATGTGACAGGTCAGTTGTTGGGTGCTCGTTGGCTGGGGCTCAGAAAGAAAAGCGACATCACACTACTTTTGCTGCCTGAATGCCTGGGTGCATGCGTCGCCTCTGGCACTCTTTGGACGCGCTGTCCGACTGGCCTGTAAATGTGCCCGCGGTTCTTGCAACTTCTCTTTCTTTGTTGCAGGGCAGTCAATCATGATGGGCCTCTGCGGTACCATTGACACGCTGGCAGGGTGAGCTGGTCAATAGGCAGATGGGTAGTGGGTATGGCGCTGTGTCGGTGTACGCTTGGTTGCTGGCAAGGTTGGCTGGGCCCCTCGCTGAACCACCCAGCAGCGCAGCTTGACTGCTAACCGCGTGTTTGTGTGTGTGTTTTCAAGTTGTGACTGCCAACGAGCCAGCTTCCTCTCCTTTCCTGCTAAGCTGTGGTTTTGGCTGCCGACCCCCTGCAGGCAGGCTTTCGGCGCACGCAACTATCGGGCCCTGGGCTTCATTCTGCAGCGGGGCCTGCTGGTGAACCTGGCCTTTGGGGCCGCCATCGCAGTGGCCTGGCTCAAGTGAGGCTGAAAATCGTCTGTTTGTTTGTGCACTGAGATGCTCGCAAGTCACGCCCAGCATACTGATTGAGGCAGCTTCTTGCCTCTGCTTCATACAAGAAACTCAAACCAGGCCACAAACCTAGCACAGCCACCACACCCCGGCTGCTTCTCTGCCATGCCCGCCATCCTGCGGGTCATCAACCCGGCTGGCCGTCGCAACAAGAAGTTTGGAACATAACAGCAAACGTCTGTCTTGGTGGTGGTGGTGCCCATCCTTGCCACATACAGGTCTGAGCGCCTCTTTCTGCTTCTGGGTCAGGAGGCGGAGCTGTCAGCTGCTGCTGCACGCTACATGGCTCTTGTGGCCCCTTGCCTGCCGTGCATCGGTGTACTGGAGGCGTGCCGCCGCTTCCTGTTGGCTCAGGTGGGACTGGCGTTGTATGGTTGTAGTTTGCCGTCAAAATTGGCACTGAAATGCGAGGATTGAACATCGCCATTGCTGGGCATCGGTGGATTAGTTGTACGTGGATGCAGCTGGGTTGATTGTGGTGTTAGGCGCCGGCTCAGTGAAGTGGTGTGCTGGTTCTGCAAGCCTGCCTTTGGCCCATTGTGCTGCACCATGCCCCTCGCGCCTCCTCCCCTCACCTGCAGGGTATCGTGCGCCCAGGCACCGTGATGACGGGCTGTGCCGCTGCGCTATCTCCGCTATACAACTGGTCAGCTAAGAAACACACACATACGACATGCACATGCACGTGCAAGTGCACACTTGCATACCCACATGCAGCACATTTGCATACACTCACGCTTGCACATGCACATGCCTGCCCACAGTCACACCCTCCACAACAACAACCGGTAAGCACTAAACAATCAGTGCCGCAACACAAGCACCCTGCCGCGCGTGTTGTGCCCCCATCACTGCATTGCAGGCTGTTCATTGTTCGGCTGGGCCTGGGGCTGGATGGCGCTGCTCTGGCCCTAGTTTCTGTGCAGCTTACCTCCACGCTGCTTCTGGGGTCCTACGTCATGCTGAGGAATGCACGGTGGGTGGATAGACAAGAAGGGCGGCAACGTGGCTGGTGTGTGGGTAGGCCGGGCACGTTGTTTATGGTTGATCGGTGCCAGGTGCAGGGCACTGCTGGACCTTGGGATTTGGTTGGTTCAAGATAGGGAAGAGGCAGGGGGTGAGGTCTTAAATCAGGCTAAGCAGATACGTACCGGCCTGTGCGTGACGGCCTGGCCCCTGCACCTGACTTCTGGCATGGAGCGTCTGTGAGAGTGTCCAAGCATAAACATCATAACTTGGATACCCTCTTCATCCCTCCCTTCAGTGTCCCTCGGTATCCTGTTCTAACACTGGTGCTGTTACCGACAGTTCTGCCTTTTCATTTGTACTTTGCCCTTGCTCACCCCACTCCAACTCAATGCAGGTTGAAGGGGCGTGAGGATTCTCCTTGGCACGGCTGGAGCCTCGCTGCTGTCAGGGGCTGGAGCCAGTACTTGGGGCTGGCCCTTCCCAGTGTGGTGATGATATGCTGCAAGTGAGTGGCATCTGCTGGGGTGGCAGGTGGTTGGCTAACTCAGTGGTTGAGTGTAGTCCGTGGTCGCTGTGTAATGACTGTTGATGTTTGCATGTTGTGTGTCATAGTCTGCATGTGCTTGCGTGTGTGTGGTGGCGTGGTGGTGGTGTGATGGGAAGTGGGGTTACGAATGGGGGTCGCATGCGGATTTTGGGATGACCGTCCATGCTGAGCTGCAGCTCGTCCCCACCCCCCTCTAGCCCCATCACGCCACATCCTGCTGCTGCCATATGCATGCTGTCTGGTTGTTGCTGGTCGTCAGTTTCAATGCACTGATCCCTCCGCACCCGGTATCTGCCACACTCGCTAGTAGTTCCCTAATTCCCTCGCCCCTGCCCACGCCCCGTGGGCTATGCGCCTGCCTGCTGCCCCCAGGTGGTGGTCCTTTGAGGCGCTCATCCTGCAGGCGGGCTGGTTTGCTGATGCACAGCTGGCTGTGGCTACCATGTGAGGAACCAGGAAATCGTGGGGGTGGGGATAGGGGCCGAGGAGGAAGGGGTGGTTGTCAGCAGCTTGTGTGGGAGCTTGCTTTGCTGTCTGCAGCCCAAGTATAAAACGATTGGCACCCATTCCATTTGCCCGACCGGCACTCTATCATCCGTCACGGTTTTGATCCCGCAGCAGCAGCTGCTGAACCATTCATGCACTGTCTGCTTCACTGCGCCTTGCCATTCAGCCCACTACCACTATCTCCACCTCACCATCCCGTCCATCTTGCCCCCGCTGTGCAGGGGACTTTGCTCAATGACGAACACTGTCGTGTGAGCCTCTGGCTGCCGGGCATGGGTGGCTGGCCTTGCCGCCTCGCTTGCTGGGTGCCTTCATTTTTAGCCTGCATCTCGTCTGTTGGCGTGTGACAGCCAACAGCCAAGCCGATGAATGCCAGCCAGACAAAACTGTACGTTGATGGAGTCCAAGTTTAACCCCAACTTGTCCAGTGCCACATTTCTTCCTGCCCAACCTGCCACCCCTGCCTTCCACCATCCCCGCAGCTACATGCTCCTCTTTGGCCTGTCCATGTCCGCCTCAGTCAAGGTCAGCAATGCGCTGGGTGCTGGCTGCCCGCGTGGCGCACGGCGTGCCATCTTGGCGACAGTCTACCTCACCATGGTGGTGATGGCAGCCAGCGTCACAGCCCTATTGCTCCTCAAGGTGGGTTAAGTTTCAACAAAATGAGTTTCGATCTTGTAAATCTACTCTTCCCCGAAACTGGCAGGGCTGCGTCTGCCTGCCTGCAAACACATGCACCCACATCCACATACGTAATGTGCACCACATGCCGCCTGCTGCTGGTGGCGGTGCTGCCCGCCTGCAACCCGTATGCTGCGCAATCTGGTCTAGCAACTGACAACACGAAAGGCTTTGCCTTCGTCCCGCTCAAGGGTGCTTGTGTTGAATGAGATGTTCACTTGCAGCCCAACTTGAGTTAGAACGCAACTTTGGGCATTAACACTTTGGGTCTGCAGGACATGTTGCCTGCTGCCTGCCATCCTTCCACTTTTATGCTTATTGGCCGCTGCTTTGCAGGACCGCTGGGTGCGACTGCTGACCGATGTTGAGCCTGTGATTGAGGCAACAGTGGGGCTGCTGCCCATCTTCTGTGTTTCGCTGGTGGGGGACGGCATCAATGTGGCGCTGCAGGCGCTGCTGCGCGGTGCTGGAAAACAAAAGGTGGGTGGGTGGTGGAGGTTTGGTGCTCTGGTTTGGTGGGTGGGGTGCATGGGTGGGGGATACAGCCTGGGTGGCTGAGTAGCTAGGTGGGTAGTGTAGGTGTGGATGGCATGTAAGCGTGATGTGCAGATTCGCTTGGAAGCAAGAGCTGAGTGAGCTCATGCCCTCCTGCTCGATGCCATCAACAGAGCCTGTTACCCACACACACGGTGCCACTTGCTGTATGCCTTCAATACAGTCACCTGCACACCTGCAACAACCGCATCCGCCCACATCCCTCCCGATCAAATACACAGTTGCTTGCCCCAAGAGCCCCAAGCAGCAAAGCCATTCGTACCCCCTCTGCCACGCCTTCCATCCTTTGCCGCCATTCTCCCCCTTTTCATTGCAGGTTGGTGCCCTCACCAACATCATATCCTACTGGCTGCTGGCTATCCCTCTAGCACACTACCTGGCTTTCAACCGTGGCCTGGGAGTGCAAGGACTGTGGTGGGGCATTGCCGCCGCCAACTCTGTGCAGGTACGCCGGTAGCACCTGGACATGTGTAAAGGCTGCAGATTCTTGCAGGTCGCCTAGCACCTGTGCCGTTGCCAGTGGATCCAGTGCTGTGCCCCCCCAGGGACCCCCCCCC
>JAAMXP010003238.1:0-32087 GCA_019693395.1 Ettlia oleoabundans | reverse complement strand
AGATCCGGCAGTACCCCACCCGCACCAACCAGATCCCGCGCCACATCCCACCACCCCACTGGGCCTCACACCCGCTGGTGCTCTTCTTCGCTGCGGGTCTGCTGCCCTTTGGCACCATCTTTGTGGAGCTCTACTTTGCAATGACATCCATGTGGCAGGTGGGTGATTACCCCGGTCATTGACAACTCTTGTTGTTTTGCCAGTACAGTTTGCTGGCGAAATGCGGTAAGGGCTAGGGCGGGATGCGCTTACGGCTCTCCTTGCCCTTTCCGGCTCAAGGCACATGCATCCGCCAACCATCCTGCCCTCCACCCACACTCCCCTTGCTTCCTTTCTTCGTGCAGGGTTACTTCTACTACATCTTTGGCTTTGCCTTCCTGGTGGCTTTGCTGACCATGGTCATCACAATTGAGGTCTCCATCGTATGCACATATGTGCAGGTGAGTGGGGGGCCAGGTAGCGGCTGGGTGGGTGGCATGCATGGCTGGGGGAATTATGGTTGCGGCTCTTATTGCCGGGTCGACGGCAATGTAGGTTGCGAGTTAACTGTGCACGCCTATTTTTTGGGGCTGTTTGCTGTTGTCCCGCTTGGCTCTCCCGGCAACGGCATGCGTCCACCTATCGTCTTGCCTTGGTTCCTGTGTGCAGCTGTGCGCTGAGGATTACCTGTGGTGGTGGCGCTCCTACTACCGTGGCGGATCCATTGCCGTCTACGTTCTCATCTACTCAATCGGTTTCCTGGTCAACACGCTGCACAAGTGAGTGAGAAGGGATCCCAGGAGGAAGGTGGACGGGGTGAGAAACAGCTGGAGGGTCAGACAGTTGACGAAGTTGGGGGTGGGGGGCAATTCTATGGCGTTCCTTCACTTGCGTGCCCTCTGCAACCTCCTTCACAGACAATCTGTGTCCTGCACCCTTTTCTTTTTCTGTAGCCCGTTGGCCTGCCATCTTCTTACCATGTGTTTGCGTATGCTTGCTGCAGGCTGACTGGCTTCCTGCCAGTGGTGCTGTACCTGTCCTACATGGGTCTGCTGGTGTGGTGCCTGTTCCTGGCCATGGGAACCATCGGCTTCCTCTCCTCATTCCTCTTCACATACGCAATCTTCAACGCTGCCAAGAGCGTGAGTGAATTTGGGAAATGAATATGCAGTGTGAAGGAACACAATTTAACGTGACTGGCTCGTACATCAGTGGAGGGTTGTACTGTCGATTGAAAATGTTTTGCCTGCAGTGGCCCACATGCTCCACAACCCGGTGCTGCCATACTCACTTGTTTGTTGCTCCCCCTACGGCTGTTGGTACTTTTGCAGGATTGAATGCGTGTGTTGATGTGGGAGCCCCACTGGCAAGCTGCCACCACTGCATTTTGAGGCCAGGTGGCGGCTGTGCAATCCTTCCTGGCGGGCACTCGCCATGGCCGCGTGACAAGCAGGGCCCCCCCTATTTGCTGTTGGGCATGGCATTGGTCATCCCTCTTCCACTGCTGTTGGGCATATTTGTCTTTGTTTGCTTTTTGCTCCCATGTGATATGGAACGTCATACCAGAAGCACAGGCAGCGGATAACATAGACTTTCAGGGACGGAACAAGTGGAAAGGAGAAACAACAGCAGGAGCTCATGCGATGCGGCCGCCGCTCCAAGGCGCAGGAATGCCCTTGGCTGCGCAACACAGTGGTGGCAGCTTCAACCACAACTTTATCGCCGCTTGCCGCCCTTCCTGCCTGCCGCTGCTGCTGCCTGCTGCTTCTCCGCTGCCGGGTTGTCTGCTGCTGCTGCTTGGAAAGTTTTGCGCATTGAGAAGGCGTCCTCCCCGTCTGCATAGTACTTTTCCTCTGTCTCGTGGATCCTGGTGAGACAAAGGTTGGGGGCGGGGGGGAAGGGGGGGGGAGACCAATGGAGTTTAAACAACATAGCACAAAGGCCGTAAAATGCGAGGGGCTAGTGGGCTGGTCCAAGAGACCAAGGTTGGGGTTGCAGAGCGTGTCCCATGCATGTGTCTGGATGGACATGTCCTGAGATACTCATCTTTATTCTTTATTCACACCTGCTTACAACCTGACGTGGCTGCTTCATCTGCCAACTTCACGCATCACATGCAAATGCTGAAGCGCAAACTCACTGGTAGCCAAGCGTCTGTGTATAGAGGTGGAAGGCTCCCCGGTTGGTGACGCGAACATGCAAGCTGGAGTAGTGCGCCCCAAAGACCTCCTCCATTGCCCGATCTGCAGGCACACACAGTGCACGGTTTGCCCAAGGTTCAACCCACGGAGTCGGTCAGCGAAGGCAAGCAAACTGACACAGCATGCGAACTTCAAAGCCCTGCAGTCAGCTATGCTGCGTCGGAATACAGAAATAGCTTACAAGGCGTGCAAACAGCTAGGGTTGACCACTGCTAAGTGGCATCAGCTGGGGTATCACTCACGTGCAGCGCTCATCAGCTTGGTGGCCAGCCCCAGCTTGCGGTGGGTGCGTGCCACTGCCAAAGAGGTGATGTGGCCGTGAATCTCGGTGGCCTCCTCCTCCCTGCAACACACCCACACAACAATGGCCAGTTCAGCCAGTGTCTGCTGGGTAACTCGCCAAGTGCTTTGCTTGCTGACTCCTACTCCAGCAGGCCAATGGCGGCAGCAGCACGCTTGGGAACACCGCCGGCGTAGCTAGCATCAAGCACCCAGTCTTGCCACCCACATTTTGGCCAGCACGTAGCCCACGATCTTGCCATCGTAGTCCTCAGCCACGTACAGCAGCTGGGGCCAGGAGAGCACGTGGTAAAAGTAGTACTGCAGGCAAAGGAGCGACAGAGGGGGCGAGCAGGGGCCGGTGATTGCTAGCATGATTGTGTGAAATGCAGCACTCTGTGTGGGAGCAGTCAGCGTGCGCAAAGATGGATGCATTGACAGATGGATGCAGGGAGGACGGTTTCCTGCTCTGGACCTCACCTTGAGCTGGTAGTTTTCTGGCAGGCACAGCAGGTTGCAGCGCTGCATCTGCAGCAGGTCATCCACTGTGGCCTGACGTATGCACACCATGGCTACTAAGCTGCTGCACGTCTCTCACAAAGGCACCTTGTGATTGTCTGCACCGGGCAGTGCAAACAAAACACAGCCATCATCAAGCATGTGTCACAATGACGATTCCAAAGAGCAGATTGATTATGTGTTCTGCGAATTCAATGTGCATTCCACTGCCGAGCAGTGCAGGGCTGGTGGCGGTCATAGGTGCGGCAGGTTACCCTCATTCCCTGGCTCTGCGCCGCTTTGACGAACGGTTTCTGACCCTTTAAGTGGCGTGACCATGACGCGTTCAGCGGCTTCGCTATCCACGGCGCTGCAAGACGACATGCCGGCGCGGAACGACGGCGTTTCCACGGCAACACCAAGCGCACCTGGCACCAGATGACTGGAATGATGGTGATCCGAAGGAGCGCTGGTGGCCTGGCGAATTGCTGACAGCGCTGGCGTTCGTGGTTGAGCTTGGGACGCCAGTGCGGATCAACGACGAGGGATACGAGTCGCCTGATCGTTGGCAATGATTGGTGAGAGGCCTCTAATGCTCTGTACCGGCCTGGGCAGCAGTACAGGTCCACAGGGAATTTGCCCCAGGTTGGCAACAGGTTTGCTGTTAGTAGCAGCCAGGAGGCTCTGCTGTTAACGGGCATTGAGTAGTTTTACCTTAACACATTTTTGAAACGGTTTTAAAGCATACAAAGCTGTCATGTCACTGCACAGTAACTCCCCACCGCTCCCACCGGCAACAGTGGGGCTGTTTTGTGCACAGCCCTCCTCTTGCTGCATGGAACTGGCTTGGCAGAAGGAGCGAAGGTTCCGTTGCAGCTGGTGCCTTATGTAGCATCTGGGGAGCTTGGAACTCCGCAGCAGGATGCGACAAACGGGCATCCCGGCCAGCTGCCGCAAGCCGGGAAGCCAAGGTTAATGGAAGTCAAGGTTAATGAAAGCGGGCATCAGGAGCATCAAGGCTGTCCAGACCTGATCACAGATGCGTTCTATTCTGCCTGCCTTATTTCCCTGGATCGTATCAGCCTCACTCTAAGCCGCGGCGCAGACCACCAGCTGTCAACAGAAGAAGTGGCGGCAGCGGCAACAGAGCTGGAAGACATCCGCCTGCCGGTTGAAAGGTGCACGTCTTGTCAGCATCCTGCTGCACTGGCCTGAACAACCGAGCAGCCCTTTTCCTGCAGCAATCTGCACTTCTGCACTGCACACCACTCTTGTCGTAGGCTGCGATCTGTCTTCCCCTCCACGTTCATCCTGGTGGTTTTTGTGGGTGGGTGGTTAAAGTGGTCTCGGTCGGTTGTGGGCTTGTTTCTGAACCATTTCGTGCATCTGCCGCCTTTCCTCCTTGCAGGTGCTGCGAAGCAGCAGAGCATGCGGTGATTTCAAGATGCGCCTGCCCAGGCGCACCCATGGAAGAGCTGGGCCAGCACCTGAAGTGGGAGGCAGTTGCAACCCTGGAGATTGTGCATAATGCCCTGGCTATCTTCCAGGACAGCTGCGGGAACCCCACACCATCTTGCCCAGATGGAGATGGTTGATGGCAGCCTCGTTGGGTAAGGGTGAGCACTGTGACAAGAAAACCAGTGCGTTGATCAATGAAGTGCTATGTCTTGCAGTTACCGGTTTGCATGTATTGCCGTTGCCTATTCTCCCCCATCCTGACACCAGTCATGAGCTTCAGCCATGACCAGAATTCTGATCCGATGAGAACCTTCCATCGTTCACATGCACAGCGACATTAACCTCGCGTAAAAGTCGGAGGCCTTACAATGGGTACCCAACCATAATTTGTTGGACGGTCAGCAAACCCGGGAACCCAACCTGACTGCCCATGTGCATGCAGATGTTTGGTGTTGACTAGTGCATGCATATGTTTGGTGGTGGTTGATGGGTGAGGGCACACTTCAGACGCTCAGCACTGTCACACTGATCTTTAATATCAACCTTTCGGGGGCTTCAATATCCATTACCAGTCAAGGAGCCACCTAGTTCCAGATCTGCCTGACTATATGTCCAGGTCATCATCGGGATCCTCATCAGAATCATCAGGCCCAGATGAATCTCGCACATACAGGATATGACCCAGCTCACCACGCCCGCTGCCACCCTCCTCCACACCACCTTCCCGCACCCCCGCAGCTCCGGCAGCCGAAGGCGGGCGTGCACGGCCCCCCGCCTCTGGCGGCAGGTAGTCGCGGAAGTCGCCAGACTGGTAGGCTGCTCCCTGCAGGCGCACAGCAGGCTTGTGGTGTGTCAGCGGTCAGAGGTAAAACTGGCGGATCCTCCGATGTGTCGTCAAGCAGCTGGACCTTATAACAGGCGTGGTACACACATTGCGCAGCCCAGCCACAGTGGCGATGGTTCTGCTCCGCAATTTGCTGTTCTCACCTTTCCCTGGTGCTCAAATGGCAGCTGCACCCGCTGCCTGGCCTCCATCTCTGACTGGCTGAGCCCCAGCTTCATGCCGCCAGCCAGCTGCTGTGCCAGACCGTTGCCGCCTGCATCGGCGTGACCTGCGCCTGCAGGCCCATTAAAACAACACACACACAGTCAAATTTATGGGTTTCGATGGGTAAAACTGCCACTCTTTGCCGAGCACTCACCAGCAACACAGGGAAGCAGCAACACAAGCAGGTTGAAACAACCAGCAACACTGGGGGATCCAGCCTGCCATCCGTAACCTTGCATGCCATGATGGCCAAACCGCAATACATGCTACGCCTGCTGTATGCAACTATAAGGCTTGAGACAAACCAAGAAAATATGCAACCCAACCTCTGTCGACTGCATATGCGAACATAGCTATCACACCAGCGCACCTGTGGCTGCAGTGGCCGCCCTCTCTGCTGCTGCCTGGCTGCTGAGGGCATCGGCTGGCAGCTCGTACATTTGCACACCGCCGCTGCCATCCAAGCAGTACAGCTGTGTCTCGGCCCGAACCCGCCCCGTCCGCCGCTTCAGGCGCACCGTAAGCTTGCCCTGCGGCTCCCGCCCGCCGCTGTGCTTGGCCGCACACAGGCTGCCCTCCAGCTCGCTGGCCTGCTGCAGCTGCAGAATGCCTGCCGCCAGCTGCTCCACAGAAGCCAGGTGCTGTGGCGGGTGCAGGTCAGCATGCACGCCACACAGCAGGCAGGACACGTCGGCCGACTCCTGCAGTTCCTGCAGTAGCTGCACCACACTGCCCGGGCCAAAACGATCCAGCAAGGGACTCAGGCTGTCAAACACAAGGCACTGTTGCAGGCCCGCGGCTGCTTGCTGAACTTGATTCAAGTGCTGGTGCAGCTGCTGCAGACCATCTGGCGCTGCTAGGATGCCGGGCACAGACATTACTGTGGTGCTGGTATTGCCGGCAGTGTGGCCGCTGACGGCAGTCTTGAGCAGGCTGCCCCATCCATACGGATCTGAAAATGCATCAAGCACTGTGAGCCTGACAGCTGTCAACGAGCATACTTGCTGGTAGTGCGCTGCAGGGCGACCCAGAGCAACCAAGGTGAGGGCTGCCGCCTGTGCCCTGCCAGCTGAGATGGCGGCGGCAAGGTCGCCCACTGCCTGTACAGGAGACGCGGGCCAGAAGGTACATGGGCAGGATGAGCACGAATAAGCGCTTTCCAAATGTCCAGCGAAGTTGTTTGCAAACGTGATAAGGGAAGGGGCTGGGGGAGCATATCACAGCACAGGCCGCTTGCCTGTCGCAGAAGGGCGGGTCCGCCGACCACCGCCAATGTGTCACACAGGAGCAACAGTGGGGCGCTGGCGGCGCCTTCTCCGCAGCCATCGCGCAGTGTCCGCATAAAGAGATCCATAAGGTGCTATGGACGAGTGAACGTTCGCAGTCAATGTGCAGAAGTTTGGTTCATCGGCATATGTGACACCAGCCAGCAGTATTTGACAATTATGTCCTTGCATATCTTGTGCTCGCATGCATTCATTTGCCTCCTCCACCTTCATGTGTTGCATGCCGCCTCGTCTCTGCCACGCAGACGACAGGTCTGGGCGAGTTCCCCACTTGATCGCACCATACAACCTTATGCAAATTGCTGGTTTGAAACCTTGTGGGGCGGCGCTGTACGCTTTGTAGGGTCCTGTTCATAACCAAGGCCAGGCCCGCGACTCGCTGAAGAACTGGAGATTAAGCATGCGCGGCGTACAGCGACTGCTGCAGCGGTCGCTGCAGGCTGGGTCTATAGGCGAGGCGCTCACACCGGCAGCTCACACGGCTGCGGGCGGCGACCTGGCCGTCTGCCGCTGCGTGGCCCGCATAGCGGCAGCAGCCTCTGCCTGTGGTCTTGCAGCTGCCTCAAAACAGGCTCAGCGAGCCCTCTTGGGCATTCCTGCAGCGTCATCCCTTGCAGCAACACAAGTGAGTATTGCGGCCGCTGCCAGTGCCAAAGCGTCGCTGTTGACCAGTTACCGCTGCTTGCTCAGGCAATGCACAGTTTTTGTGCCAGACTGGGTGCGTAGTGGGGCTGACATATTGACCTGTGCCGTCCGTATTTGCAGGCGCAATACACTGGTCTGCGGCATTACAGCTTTGCAGCTTCAGCAGCCTTGAGGGCAGCCCGTGCATATGGCAAAGCGCCAGCCGCAGCAGCGGCAGCGGCAGCACTCAGGCGCCCTCAGGGCCTCGCTGGATCCAGCTTGGCACGCCACGTGGGCCGGCGCTCCAAGGCTACGCTAGCAGCATTCTCACCAGCAGCAGCAATTGCAGCTCAGGCGAGTTAGTGTGTGTCCCAGCCTCGGCGCTCGCCCCGGCAGCGTGGCACTGTGCCCAGGGTGCCTAGTGTTGCAGTTTGATGGCCTCGCCTGTCATGCAGCAACGCGAGCCCGGAAACTGTTCCTCCTCTGTAGCCCACATGAATCTTGGGCTGCGATGCCCTCAGTTCTTCATGAGTCACCACAAGCCCTTGCATATGCATGCCTGCAGGCCTACGGTCCTGCAGCTCTGACCGCCGGCCTCGGCGCAGGCCAGCGGCGTCAGCTGGCGTGGTGGCTGGGCACCTGCAGCGCCTGGGTGTTCGTGCTGGTGGTGGTGGGAGGCATCACGCGCCTCACACGCTCCGGTCTCTCCATGACCACCTGGAAGTTCACCGGGGAGAAGCCACCCAGCACACAGGTGAACTTATCAGCAAGAGCTGAGTCCATCGCCTGAAATTCATGAGTATAACATTGCTGGGGTTGAAAAGGAGGAGCGGTGGATGCAGTCCGGCTGCGGCAGTTGCAATGCAGCGCTTACGCTTGCACCTGCCTGTGCCGCTGTGTTGAAAGGCATACCGATTTCCTAGCACAGGTGATGGCTTACCTTGCCTGCTCTAGCGGTGCATTAACTGACTGCCTGTGTCAGCATTCATGAGCCCCCCACTCTCCCTTTGTTGCCCCAGCATGTCAGTTGTGCTCACAGCACCGCACCGCGCCGAACCGCACCGCACCGCAGGAGGAGTGGGAGGAGGAGTTTGGGCGGTACAAGGCCACCCCCGAGTACATGCGCACCAACCAGGGCATGAGTCTGGATGAGTTCAAGTTCATCTACTTCTGGGAGTGGGGCCACCGCATGTGGGGCCGCGCGCTGGGTGAGTCACCCGCCAGCCCTGTTGCCTGGTGCTTGCGTGATCTCGTGGGTTGGGTGCGCTTTGTGATGCAGAACTGGCAGAGCTTGGGTTGGGGACGTATAAGGCTGGGGGCAGGCGCCTGGCTGTAGAGCGCTTTTAGAGACCCCAACCGTTCCCAACCCTAAACCGCGTTGAGGGAGCTGAGTTATGCATGTATCTGATGAGGCATGGACAACAGGATTGCAGTCATTGAACCCCACCCTCCAAGCTGCGACTCACGTGCTTGCTGCCAGTCCTTTTTATATTTCTACTTGCCGATTGTGCCCGTATGATCTACTGTGATAGTGTTTGAGCTCATCATCCTGGTTCCCTCTTCGCCGTGCAGGCGTGGTGGTTGCGCTGCCGGCTGCCTACTTTGCCTCCCGCGGCATGATCAACGGTCCCCTGGGCCGCCGCCTGGCGCTGCTCTTCCTCATGGGCGGCACTCAGGGGCTGGTGGGCTGGTGGATGGTGCGCAGCGGGCTACAGGCAAGTGATTGGTCCTTGTTCCTGTGCACTGTTTGGCGGACAGGCGCGCAACAAGGCTGACTAGCCCATGGGGGATGCCTGGTGATGATACCTGAGTAATTTGGGTCAGCACCCAACCACCGCCAGTGTCCCCACCTGTGGCCTCCGACAGTGTCTGTCTTTAGTCCTCCAGCACCTTTGCACATCTGGCAGCTACACAGCAATGCTCTTCTGGTAGCATGAGCTTTCAGAGTGCGTCTCTGCGAGATGGGCACATCTTTTTCACGTGATGGTGCTGTGTTGGCTGTGCAGGAGCCGGAGGGCAATGAGGTGCCCCGTGTCAGTACATACCGCATGGCGGGACACCTGGCCTCAGCGTTTGCCATCTACACCACCCTAGTTTGGACCACCCTCAGTGTGGCGCTGCCCACCCCCCCTACGGTGGCAGCGGGGCCGGATGCGGCACGGGCTTCCCGCCTGCTGGCACGCTGGGCCCATCCCCTGGCTGCCATTATTGGCATCACCGCAATGAGCGGATGCTTTGTGGTGAGCGAGTGAGGAATAGAGTGGTGGGGCGGTCAGCTCAGCATCCTGGCAGACTCTCGTGCATCGCCAGCTGGCTGGCTGGCTGGCTGGGAACAGGCATAGCTGCCGGCTGACAGACTTTGACATCCGCTTGGAGTCTTCATCTCTCAATTAACAACCGTCATAGCCAACCGCCAAGGCTTAGGCGACAACCACAGGATCGCCTGCAGCACCCTATTTAGACCGGCTGTGTTTGCTTTCCGTGCCTCTAGGCCGGCAAGGATGCGGGGCGGGCATACAACACCTGGCCTGACATGAACGGCGAGTGGTTCCCATCAGAGTACTTCAGCGAGCGATTGCCAGGTGGGTGGAGTGAGATGGTCCCACACAGCTGGCCATATTATGGCTGCTAATGCATGAATTGCTGCATCACCAAGACCCGTCACTTTTCAACTATGGATTCTGGAGTAGCAATCAATGAGCAACAAGGGAGTAAGCAGGCTGTAACAGCTTGGTGGGGTCCAGGTCGTGGGTGGTAGCAGCAGACCCACTGGCAGTGTGTCCACTTGGTTACCGCTTCTATCATTGCCCCCTGCCTGCAGCCCTGCGTAACCTGTTTGAGAACACAGCAGCGGTACAGTTCAACCACCGCATGCTGGCTTACAGCAGCCTGGCGGGGGTGCTGAGCCTTTGGCGCTACGGCACCCAGCTGCCCGCGTTGCCCCCCACATCGCGCCTCTGCTTGCACGCTCTAACCGCTGCCACCGTCGGCCAGGTGAGGGCTCAGGAATTTGAAGGCTAACGGTCGTTTGGTGGCTGGAGCAGTGTCCCTGCCTACCAGCAACAGCTGGCCCACATTCGTGGATACGTGGGCAGGTGGCTCATCTGAATAATCGATAAGGACCTATCTGCCCCGTGCACATTGTGACAAAAAAAGTATCGCCTCTCTCTGCCTCACCTCCTATCCCGTCCTCAGGTGGCCCTGGGTATCACCACGCTGCTCACCTGTGTACCGGTGCCTCTAGGAGCCGCACACCAGGGCGGGGCCATGGTGCTGTTCACGCTCATGCTGGGCCTGCTCTATTCCGTACGCCCAGCACCCTCCCTGGGCACATTCAGGTGGGGGCTGGGGGACCCGCTGGTGCTGGTGTTAGTGTCGAGCATGGGTGTGTGTGGGTTGGGGTTGGCGTGAAGCTCAACTTGTGGTGGGGTTGGGGACACCTGGCGCTGCTAGAAACGGCTTGCTCTGCTGCCATTTGGGTTACAGCTTGCTGTACCTTGCTTGCGCTGGGGGCGTTTTTGCTGGCGCATGTTTGGCTGCTGCCTGGCTGTGTTAGGCGAAATGAGGTCCAAGGGCAGGGCATTGCAGGCATGTCGTTGTCGTGGAAATCAATGGAAGAATGCTTCAGGCAGGCAGGCTGCTGGGCGGGCCCGGTTTCATTTGCTGTGCACAGTCGTTTCGATTGTGGTTCCACAACCGCTGGTTGGCATCGCGCCGCGTGCAGGCTACTGATTGCAAAGTACGGCACACCTGCTACTGCTGCCGCTGTGATGGGCATTGCTGGCACAGTGGTCAACATGCACTGATGGCGCAGCGATGCTGCCACGAGCTGGACCACACGTGCTGCAAGGGAAACCCCCGTGTTAGAAGCAACCTGAGGTGGCAGTCCCCAGCATCCTGGTTCTGTCTGCATGACATTAACTTGGTTGGTTGACTGACCAGGTCATATGGTTACAGCGCAACCCAAAACGAATGCTTCTATTTCATGACAAACGCCAGCACATCGCCATGATGACGCTACAAATCTCTATTACTCCAATAGCTATTTCGTGTTCAGCCTTAGCTACCGCTCGGCCTGCCTGGCATCTCTGTGACCTGCTTACGCCCTCTGACTCGATAACTTAAGATGTGCGGTGCGGTTCCTCCTTCTACTAATACAGCTAAGTTCTAGCATACCTTGCAGTGTTTGTAACTGTATTGCAGCTCTGCATAACAATAAATTAAGATAAAAACCATATAGTAGCACGGAAGTCGGATAATTAGAGGGAGTGCGAGTCATATAAGGAAATGCAACAAAAGAAACCCAGGGTTTGCGTTTCGCACAAGGTGGCGAGAATGTCCGCCCTGCTTTAGGAAACCACTCTTCCACTGCAATGTTGACGTGAATGCAGTCACACGTCGGTGCGCCAGCCACGGAAGCTCTCCCTCAGCGAGCCCTGGTGGGAGGTGACGCTGGGGTGTGGGCCCTCAAACCGCCCCTGCACCGCCTGGCTGTTGGCGCGCGCCAGGGCCGCCGCCATGTCCCGGCAGCGCTGCTGGTTGCCTGTGGGGTCTTCAGACCACAGCTGCAGCACGCTGGCCTGCATATGAACCAGCACAAACCAGGTTGCCAGAACGCATCACGCAGAAATTAGCAAACGACATGGCCAGGCGGGTAGGCATGATGTGCTACGCATACCAGGGCAGACGGGCAGTTGGCACGCCATGGTTAATGATTCGATGCGGATCCTGGCCGCATTTCTGCAACATCACATACTAAAGCTGGCCCCACCCACCTACCTGCAGAGAGCGTCCAAAGCTGAAGGAGAGGGACCAGGGTGCCCGCCCCTCCTGCTGCGCCAGCTGGTTGATGCGGTTGAGGTTCAGGGTGGCCTCCTCCTCAGTCTAAAGCAAAACACAGTGAACAGGTTCACTCAACTCGATTCAAGCAAACGGCATGCCAGGTCAGCCCAAGACGATGTTGCAAGTTGGACTTTACTCCCTGCAGCCGCCGGCAGATCCAAGGGCCTGCCTTTACTGCTGCTGCCCCCTGCTGCTTTTGAGTTTGAGCTGCTTTCGTGGGAACAGAAAAGGACGCCTGTCAAATGCTGGAATAACTTGCTCCTGGCCTGCCACCACGGCACTCTGCAGACCAACGCTATGCACATGGGTATGCCAGCGCCGCTGTAAGCACACCCATTAGACCGTTCTATGGACGTGCCGGCAGCGTTATGCAGCACCCACCTGGCCACCACTTAGGAACATGATGCCGGGGATGGCGGCGGGCACGCAGCGCCGCATCACCCTCAGGGTCGCACTCGCCACTTCATCAGGGGTGGAACGTGGCCCGCGGTAGTCAGCACCTGCTAACATGCAGCAAGCAGGATCGATTGATCAAAGACAAGCTTGCATCCAGCTGCTTAAATATTAGCATTCGCACAAAGGAATCTTGTCGTGAAACTGGAGAGTGTCTCCCGGGTTCATGCGCAAAATAGCTAGCAGGCAGCAAGCTCTGTGGGAACTTTTGAAAATAGTCGAGAACGTGAACAACCGTTCTTACATCGAAGTTGCTATGCACCAAATAGGTGGAAAGCACAGTGCACTAAAGCACTGCAGCACGTACTGCCAGGCCAAGCAAGGTGGCCTGGAAGAGCTCCCGCCTGCTGATCAAGTAATCCGGTGATACAACTGCTTGCAGTGCTACAGTTCGCAGCTTGCTGCCCAGCTGATACCACCTCACCTGGTATGATCATCTGGGGCTTAAGCAGAGTGGCCTCCAACACCACACCCTGTACAGCATGAAGGGGCCAAGATGAGGCAGGCAGGCACGCAGGCAGGGCAGGCGGCAGGGCAGGGCAAGCAGGCATGGTTGCACAACGCTTAAGCAGAAGCAGAAGCGTTGGTCTGGATGCCCTCCGAAGCCGGAGCATACGGGGCGGTTGCTACCAGCGTTCCTGCCCTTCGCGGATGCCTCATGCGACCTGCTTACCTTCTGCCAAAGATGTGCCACGCATCGGGAGATGACTTGTGTGGAGGCATCAGCAAAAGCGGCGGCATCGTGGTCCCCATCAATGAGCAGCTCAGGCTCAACTATAGGCACAAGGCCGCAAGCCTGCAGGGGAACCCGGCAGGTGAGAAATGGACTCGAAGGGGATTTGAGGGCGTGTAAGCGGTGACTCGTTCAAAGCTGGCAAGACAGGGCGGAGCAGGCAGGCAGGCAGGTGAGGAAAGCGGCGTGAGGGCAGGCAAAGCTTAGCACAAACCTCCATGCGACCAGGTCTCCGAACCACCTGCGCAAAGCAGGGTCTTGAGAGCCCCACAAACAGCTGTACCTGGCAGATGGCGGCGTAGTCTGCCAGCTGCTGCGCGTTGACCTCTATGCAGCGCTCCGACGGGGCACCGCCTCCAACCTTGAGCGCCGCCCGCCACTTGGCAAACCTGGCTCCTGCCGCAGCATACTCCCGACAGGCGGCCTCCAGCCCCTCCAGTCCCCGAGTGCTGGTTTCCCCAGGGCAGCCGTCCAGTGGTACAAGCCCCTCATCAACTTTGATGCCTGGCAGTACGCCCTGGCGGGTGAGGCTTTCTGTGAATGGTGTACCATCTGAAGCTGCCTGTTTCAGCGTTTCCTTGAACAAGATTGCGCCAGAAATTCCTGCTTCACCAATGGGCGTGGTGTAAAAGAGCTCGCGGTACGCCCGCCTAGTCTCCTACGTGCAAAACGCGCAGGAGGGGCAGCGAATAGAGGCGGTCCGTGTGCCGCTTCTCCAGCGGCGGCGGGGGAAGAGGGGGATAACGAGCGTTCACCATCGCGGGTTGCACATTGTTACCTCTGTGTTCTCAAAGCCAGCCTTCTCAAGCCGCTTGCCTATTGTGCCCGTGCTCTCATCGCTGGCAAGCAGGCCCTTGCCAGGCGCTGCCAACTGCCGCGCAGTCTGCTCCAGATCGACGTACATGCTGGTTAACAAGTGATGAATGCGAGATGCACACTCACGCACACTCTCAGCGCAGCTGCATTGCCCGCTGTGGCAGCGCCTGCTGAGGCGCAGCGGCACGCATGCGTTGGGTACCCTGGTGCTCACGTTTTTGCAACCCTAAACCCTAAAAAACAAAAAGACTTATTGGTGGCAGCTGACATACATCATGTTTATGTAGGCCTAATTAATCATGCCTCACAAAACGGCATCCTCAACAAGCAGGCTGACTGCCCGTCACATAGGCATGTGCCGTGGCATGTGCATGCTGCGGGGCAACCCACTGATTTTGCTGCCCTTGCACCCTGCAGGAAATGTAAGGCTAAGATGCATGCATGGTGTATGTAGCTTAGAATGGTTGTCCATGTGGACAAATGAGCTTGCTGATGCGCACAGCTGGCGCCAAGAATGCTGAGGCAGCATAGCACGTGTCTCAGGCCCAGAAAGCCAGCTAGTTGATTAGTACTGTCGTACAAAGCATCGACCGGCATGGCAAATCAGGAGGAAGATCTCGCCCCTGCATCTGCTGGGTCTGGGCCTCTTCCCCTGCCCGTCCAAGGCACGCCACATTTGCCTGGAAGCCCCCAGGACAGCTTCTTCAGCCGCCTCAACAGGCAGCGTGCAGATGCGGGCAGCGGGGCCTACTGGCTCATGCTGGTAAGCCGCACCAAACAAATGCACACAACTGCACCGAGCGCTTGGCCCGTGACAACCTGCTTGGCAGAGGCGCTGCATCCAGAGGTCCCGAAATGAGGGCAGCGAAGGCTTCAAGTGCCTGCAAATATGTCCCGTGCTTTCACAGGTCATGACCGCTGTTTACATGTGGCGCGGATGGCACCTGATGACGCCACCCATTACTACCTGGCTGTCCACTTTCCTCATAAGCCTGGTAGCTTGCATAGTGTGGCGCAGCATATCGCCTGCCAGCTACGTGCGGTGGCGTGAGGCATTGGCAGCTCTGCTAAGCCTCATGTCGTTTGGGATGGGCCTGGGTTGGATCCAGGACCGAAGCCTGCTGGACGACTTTTTCAAACAAGCAGAGGATGGTGACGGTTTTGTAGGCATGGTGCAGCATACGGCTGTCCTGCTTTTTGCCAGCGGCACGGCTGGAATGGCTGCCATTGCTCTCTCCCTTCGCATCCGGCTCGGGTGTGTCTGGTGTTCTCCAGGAAGGCAGCCTTATAGACCGAGGTACTACAATGCAGTATGAGGCATAAGATCTGGCTGCATCATCCCTCAAGGTTGTCTATCAACTGCATGATTGGAAAGGAGTGCAATATCTTGATGTCTATGCAGGCTTTTTGCTGTGGTCTGGCTGGCCGTCGTCATCAGCGCCCTGCCTTTTGATTTAGACATCTGCAGAGCAGCACCTCTGGCAAGCCCTTCAGGCCAGCTGTTCAATCACCTCGTCTACGAGGTGTTGCGTATGCTGGCATACACGCTTCCCATGCCCATCTCCCCAATGGTGAAAGCTGATGCAGCGGCAGAGTGCGTGACGCTGCTCAGTTTTCTCCAGTCCAGCGTGGGGTTTGCAGTCCCGCTGCTGACGCATGCTGTCAGCGAGGCTCATGCCTTCCAGCACCACCAGCAGCAGCGCTGGCGGGCTGGGGTGCCCCTTGAGCGAGGCCTACACGCTGCAGCTTACAATTACATCTGGTGGTTCACTCTGGGTGGCAGCAGGGTGCACATTGCAATCATGCACTGTCTAGTGGTGGCTGCCTGCTGGGACTGGTGTGCCTACCTGGCAGCCGCTCCCTCATCTCCCTGACCAAAGACTCCAGCCCAGGTATACTCCCAGGTTCATGGGGTGTATGCCTGCACCTGCCTGATGGGCTGGCCGGCAGTGCATCCTTGCGTTCATCCCTTGCATTGCCATCAACTGGTATTCATTGTTCTGCACTGTTGTTAGTTGCAACATGTTGTTTGCCAGGGACCTGGACAGCCCTGACCAACTTGCATTCTGATGTGCAGCATGCGCCCATCGTAACGGAAATGCTGATGATGAAGGACGAATACCAAGCTGAATACCATATGGAGCATGGAGAACATGCCTACAGAAAAGGCGGAACTTTGGATCCTGGCATCAACTGGCGTGCAAGAGGTGTAACCGCTATGCAGTAGAAGCACCCAGTACTCCCCGCCACAGGCAATACATGGGACTCACAATGCAACACCCGCGATCACTATTTACACTCGTCGCTGTTTTTACGAAGGTGAATTTGACTGACGCACTCCTGGTAGGTTGTTTAGAGCCGTGCGCAATCTTGAATTCTCGCAGAGCAGCAGAACCCACCGCCCCCGGTAAGTTATTGTGCGAGTAAATTGTCCATCAACAATGCTAGCCGCGTGGTGGAAAATGGCTGTGTCCATGCATCCTTGGCGCGCGGGTTCTCTGGAAGCGGGGTAGTCGCTTGTTGTGCTTGTGCGGAGGAGCATGCTATCAAAACTTATTAAGCTTGCGCTGCCCCTGATCCATGCCGCAACGCCATATTGCAGCTGCAGTGTCTGGGCCGGCGTTGACGGCGGTGACCACACAGCGCGAGTAGCTTGAGAGGCAGCCGGACATTATGCAGCGTGCCGCCTTCCTGTCCCTCAGCAGGGGCCTGCGTGCCGGGTATGCTATTTCCAGACCCCCAACCATGATGCGCCGCACGCTGCGGGTGTACGCCGGCAGCAGCTCGCATGGCAGCGGCAATACCCGCCCCGCTTGGGAGCAGGCAATGGCTGAGCAGCGACGACAGGTGGTCTTGCAGGCTGCTGCTCGCCAGGGTGCATCTACAGCCAGTAGTGCAGACATTGGAAATGGGATGGACACACCATCTCGTCCGGGCATACTCCGGCGGCTCCTGCTGTCGGGGGCCGCGGCAGTGGCCCTGCTAGCAGTGGCAGCTTACCCCCGCCCAGCAGCCGCCTTCCAGCTGCCTGGGGGACTGTTTGGCGGCGGCCCAGCCACGACTGCTCATTCAGCTGCTCCACCATCAGGGGATGGGCTGCCTGCTACTTTAGAGAACAAGACCCCCCTGCCGGACCTTAGACAGCTGTCCCCTGAGGAAGTGACGGCAGTGACCCTGTTCAAGGCGAACACACCCTGTGTAGTCAACATACAAAACATCGCCACCGCACGTAGCTTCTACAGCATGGTGCGCTTAAGGACAGCCTTTGCAATTGGAGTTCTTAACCAATTCCAATGCTCACGCACCAGTTGTTACGTACCAGCTTCTTTTGTCTGCACATTCCAACAATCTCCCCATGCTGCGCTGCCACCACGTGCAGGATATAATGAGGATACCACAGGGTGAGTGGAAGCGCTCGACTTGCAGCAGTTCTCATGAGCGGACCCAGAGGAGACACAAAGGAGTAGCATGTTTCTTACCAGAAGCTCTGTATTGATTCCTTTGCTGCAGGCCAGGGCAGTGGTTTTGTTTGGGACAAGAAGGTCGGTTTGCACACATCTTGCAAGCGGTTTGGATGTTCGGCTTGATAAATTTATGCTCACACCCCACCGTCTCCCTCCCATCGCTATTGATTTGCTGTGTCCCAAGTAACATTGGCCATAACTGCAGGGCCACATCGTCACGAACTTCCACGTGATCCGCGGCGCTTCAGAAGTGCAGGTCTGGCTCATGCTGTGTCGTTTCCGCTGGGGAAGGTCAGCTGTGCTGTGATCATGAGTGACGGATGGCGCCTGGTACTTAGTCCACTTATTGATAGGGATTGCACAGATGCACTTTTGCTGTGAAGTTGTTTCCTGTTGGGGTTAAGCTCCTGCTTGCAGGTGTCCCTGATCGACCAGTCCACCTTCACCGCCAAAATCATTGGAGGTCAGTTCTGAACAAGTTCGGTTTGTCATGGCGGCAGATTGGCTTATAGTGTCCTTCAACTAGCCGTGCAAACCAGTTGTTTTCCTCCCCGGGCACACAACCACCCACCAAGCGATGCTGGCTTAATGAGTGCTTCTTCCTGCCTCGCCCCTTTTTGGCATCTTGTTGCTGTTCTCTGCAGGCGACGCCTCCAAGGATGTGGCAGTGCTGCAGCTGGAAGCACCACCAGAAGTGCTGGCCAACCTCAAGCCCGTGGAGCTGGGCACTAGTAGCGACCTGGTAGTGGGGCAGAAGGTGGGTGGCAGCAATGGCAAATGGAGGTTTGTTGTAGACATGTTGCGGCGGCATACAAGATGCTGCCGATTCATACACACGTGTCTGCAGGTCTTTGCTATTGGCAACCCATTTGGGCTCGATCACACCCTCACTAGCGGCATTGTGTCGGGCCTTAACCGCCAACTAGACGGTGCGTGCAAACTGGGGTTAGATGCTGGCATCATGGGGGTCAGGGCCGGCATGCCAGATTTTGACCACCTGGCTGCGCTGGAGTCTGGTTCACTGCAGTGCAGCTGAGGTGATGTTGATATGGAATGGGTAGAGCAGACTGGATGCTGTGTTTTCTGCTGCCCTGCAGGCTATGGTGGGAGTGCGCTGCGAAACGTGATCCAGTGCGACGCAGCAATCAACCCAGGCAACTCAGGTGGGTGGGACTGCAGATCTACTCCAGCTCTTCCCGGAAGCCTCGTGTTAATGACGGTGTCTGTCCCGCGTGCTCGCAAGGTGCTGTGGTGATCGGCCGCAATGCTTTAAAAAATGAGAAATAACCCATCCTGGGCATTCGCCCCTTGCCTGCGCCCCTGCCCTTATCCTGCAGGTGGTCCCCTGCTGGACAGCCGCGGCCGCCTGATCGGCATCAATACCGCGATCGTCGACCCCTCAGGCAAAGGCGCTAGCTCCGGCATCGGCTTTGCCATACCCATCGACACAGGTACACATGCACTGCCGGTTCTTCACATGTGCATGTAGTATGCGAGGCGTGTGGTACACATGTTGGCGCCAGAGGGCCCATATGTTGTTGATGCAAACTTTGCCTAGCTGGTGCCAGTAGCCTACACTTCCCACTAGCCAGTGCCTCAAACTTGCTCTGTTGTTCCTGACTCACTGTTCGCTTTTTTTGTGTGCATTTTACCCCTTTGCTGTGCAACTCCTGCTCATTGGAATTACATTTGTGTATGCATATGCCCATGTGTTATGCAGTGAAGGGCCTGGTGGAGCAGATCCTCAAGTATGGTCGCGTGGTGCGCCCTGTGCTGGGTATCACCATTGCTCCACCGCAGGTACACAAGCAGGCAGCTGCAGTCGCCGTCTACACAGAGGCTGCAGGAAGTTGACAGCTGCGTGGTCTTAGCACAAACTGGGACGTCCTCTGTCGTGTTGTTGAGCGGTGATTAGTGCCCCTGCTGGCGGAATTGCCCCAATATTGCCATGTTGTCTGAGTGGCCATTTGCAGGCACTGAGGCAGATGGGTCTGGAGGGTGTGCTGGTGCTGGATGTGCCTCCAGGAACGCCAGCTGCCAAGGCCGGCATGGAGGTAGGTTTAGAGGGCTCGTTGGCGCTGGCGCTACCCACAAGTGTTGTAACAAATTCTACTGGCATAGATGGCAGCGATGCGGGCCACCTCTGCTTACCCAGCATCGTCCTACATAGCACAAGCGGTGTAACCTCGTTCCGCTCAGTCTGGTGCCTTCCTGGTTGCTTCATCGTGATTCCTTCTGTGATACAGAGCTCGCTGCACCCACTCCATCTGCTAAGTGGAATGCGTCCCAGTCCTCTTTGAACCACTCCCCTGTCTACTTTATAACTACTGCAATGCTGCAACGTATGCATCCCTGCCTGCAACAATTGCAGGGCATCACCCGTGATGACTTCGGTCGGATGTCGATTGGCGATGTTATCGTTGGCATGAACGGCCAGCGCGTGCGCTCGGAAGGCGACCTGTTCGGTGGGTTCTCTTTGTGTTGCTGCCACCACCCTTGTTTGTGCATCTTGTTCGCTGCCGATGTTGGATACTTTCCGTGAGTCGAGGGCAGCTTAAATTCATGTGGAACACTTAAGCTTGCCTACCTCCTGGGCATGGCCCTCCCACCCATCCACCCCCAACACACTCCCTCCTTCTGCGCAGACATCCTTGATGGGTGCAAGGTTGGGGATAAGGTGACGGTGGATGTGCTGCGGCATGGCAGCCAGCGCAAGACGCTGACAGTGCAGCTGGGGGAGCGTGTGACCCAAATCACAGAATAATCGCTGCCTGGCAGGAAGCGCTGTTGAAGTTGTTTTTGTTGTAGCAGCACAGCAGGCGGCAGCATCCAACTGCACCACAATTTTTGATGGCAGGCTGTGAGATTAACTGAAGGCCGACTTTGCTGCATATGTAGATTTCGCAGCTTGTAACATAACCCCGGCACAGCAGCGTTTCCATGCATTTCCAGTGCCGCATCTGGCGCACAGGCCAGAACTAGTGGTAACTGATTCAGCTTCCAGCCACGGCACCAGGCTGATATCGTGCTGTGTAGCAACATAGACCATGACCAAGATTATCCCGAAAACTCGCTCGACCTGGGGCCAGCCAAAAAAAACAAATCGCAGAAGGTGGCTATGTTGGGGAGGTTCAAACGCCACGTACCGCTTCCCGCCAGGTAGTACCCCGCCTCAGGAATGGCAGGTGCCCCAATGCTTGTTGCCGCGCTCTGGACTCGGCATACGGCCGGCTCTCTTCATAGCTACGTTGACGGCCGCAAGTTGCAGACGCAGATGGAGGGAGTGCAAAAGCGGGGGCCGTGCATCGGCGATGCAGCCTCCCTGTAAGTGATCGCCCGTTCGTTGTCTTGTAGTTGCTTCGGCTGACGCTCCAGCCACTGCACCCCGCTCACCCGCACTTTGTTGCTGCCACCCATTTCGCCTGCAGCTGGAACTTCACGCCCGCCCCCGGCTGGACCAAGGAGGAGGCCCAGATATTGAAATTGTGTCTGATGAAGCATGGCGTGGGGCGCTGGATCCAAATCCTGGAGACGGGCCTGCTGCCTGGCAAGCTCATTCAGCAGTTGAACGGGCAGACGCAGCGCCTGCTGGGCCAGCAATCTCTGGCAGCTTACACCGGCCTACAGGTGGACATTGACCGCATCCGCGCTGACAACGACAAGCTGGTTGATGCGGAGCGCAAGAACGGGCTGGTCATCAACAGTGGACGTGAGTGCAATGCATGCGCCGGTTGGCGGCACGGGCAGGGCCGCCAGGGTGCCTGAAGTTTGGCGATGCCCATGACTTGTTCGTGGGTTTGTAATGAATGTGGGACCTGCTTGATGCCTTTGCCAATGAACCGTGCTGCCGTCTCTCTATCATTAGAGTCCGCATGCGCTGCTCCATGTTGCCTGCAGCCAACCTGACCAAGCAGCAGAAGCAGCAGTTGCAAGAGGAAGCAAAGGCCAAGTGAGCAGCGCCCCCACACCCGCACCCAGCCGTAACAACAGCACCTGCATTGCACAGCGTTTTGATTTTGTTCACCAAAAACCAAACCCACATGTCGCCAGCCACCGCTTTTAGCCATAGGTCCACCTGTTCCATGCCTCTCTGTAGGTATGGCCTAACCGAGGTGGAAATCCAGGAGGTGGAGCGGCAGTTGCAACAGCTACTGGCGTCCAGAGCAGCAGCAGCAGAAGCGGCAAGGGTAGAGGGCCAAGGGGACGCGGTGCCCAAGCCCGGGGCGGTTGCCGGGGTGTGTGGCGGGGTGCAGCGGGAGGCGGAGCTACTAGGTGCGCTGCCGCCGCCACATTTGAGACCTTGTCCTTGCCGGTGCTGCCGCGATATGGACGCGACAAATTTACTGTAACCGATGCTCTTGCCTGCAACGTGATCAGCAGGCTTCCAGTATAAGTAGCACTGCACACATGTGCAGGTGCCGCCTGCCCAATGTCTGTGCTGTCTTGATTAGCCCATGCCTGTCACCTTCTGGTTCGCTGGCCGACTGGCTTGCTGCAGGCCGTGACACCACCAGCATGAGCAAGGAGCAGAAGATCAACTTCCTGCTACACCTGCATGAGAAGCTGCAGCAGGCGGCAGCCAGGCTAGTTAAGGCAAGGGCTGCCGCCAGCCAGCAGCAACACCACCAACAACAACAGCAACAGGGGCCGGCAGGTCCATTGATGGTAGGTGATTTGCGAGCAGCAACCCTGGCAATACCGTCCATGGCTGCCGCTGGACCGGCAGCAGCGTCGGCAGTGGCAGCGGCTGCACAACCTCCGGGCAGTGCCGAGAACGAGGGGTTTGTAGGCAACGCAGCAGCAGCACCTATGCAGATAGATGCGCCAGTAGCAGCTGTCGGCCACCAACAGCAGCAGCAACAACAACAGAAGGCGGTTGCAGGCAGCAAGCCCGCTATGGCAGCCAAGGCAGGAGGCGGCAAGCGCAAGTCTGTTGGCCGCAGCAGGCAAGCACGGCAGGCAACGAGCTCAGACGAGGAGGACGGGGATGGAAACTGGTGAGCACCCCTGCTTACCACCACTGGGGGCTACCTAGTCGAATCAAGGCTATTCTAATCTTGCCGTGCACTTCACTGAGAGTCTGCTGACTGCATGCATGCTGCCACTGTATGTGCCGCATGTGCATTGTTGTATCCTGGCTTATGTACGCAGTGTTGTGGTGGTTTGGATGGGTTGCATGCCTTGTCGGCAGTGCAAGGACTCGGTGGTGCCTTCCAATGATTTAAAAAAACCCTTGACCGTGCCTTTATGCCCCTTGCATTTGATTGATGAAATATGAACAACGGTCATGCCGGCGCTGCCCTCTTTCCCCGTCCTCTCTGGTCTGCCAGGCAGCCCATCCCCCGTGCTCCCAGCAGCCGGCACAGGCGGGGGCCAGGCACAGCGATGGACCTGGACGACCACAAGGAGGCAGCAGCAGCCCGCAGATACAGCGGCGGAAATGGGATCGCCGCAACTGCCGTGGCTGCGGCTGCAGCAGCAGCGGATGTGCAGGAGCTTGTGGCGATGGGATTTGATGCCAAGCAGGCCAGAGATGCACTGGAGGAAAGCGGGGGTGATGTGGAGGCGGCGGTGGAATGGCTGGTGGCAAATTGCATGTGAGCAGAATGCAGATATGTGGCAAAGCGACTGGTGATTGGGTATATGTGCAGGTGTGGCAGGTAGCCATGTGGCTGAAACCAATGCGTTGTTGATCGTGTTCCCTGCTTGCTACCTGCCCATATGTCTGGGCTGCGGCAAGCCTCGGAATGCACGGCATGCTGTGGCTCCTTCAAACCCGACTACTGTAAACTGCTTTACTTTACACTGCGGATGGCAAGCGGTAGCCTAGAGGAGGAAAGTGCAACGCGGGGCTTGCCACAGCAACAGCGTTTGCCAACAAATACAGGTTTTACCCCTGCTGCCGCTGCTGCTGCTGCTTCTACTACTGAGACAGTCCAGTGACCGCTTACTCCGGCGCCGGCACATCCTTGCGTGGCACGTAGCCATCGCCCATGGCGGCACGGGAGGGATCTTTAAGAAACTGCGGTGCAGGGTCAATGGGACAGCGGCTCGTCATCATATGGGGGTTGTGCAAGTTGTGGCATCTTGGTGCACGTTGGGGGCATCAAGGATGGGGTTGCTGCACACGCCAAGACGAGCCTGCAGCCAGCAAGCCGCTCTGCCAGCAGCACCCCCTTTTACCCTCACTGAACCAACCCTCCACATCCATCCCTGTTGCCCACCTTTCCCTCCACACACCTCCAAAGCCCTTCACCTATTCCACAACAGCCACCCACAATAATGCGGAGAATATGTGAATGCTTGCAGTTGCTGATGCATGCATGTGCTGATGTCATATCGAATTAGCCACCACCCCAGCCTACAACACACACACCTCCTACACCACCACTTCACATCCCGCCCACCACCGGCGCCCCACCTGGTTCTCAGCCTCCTCTGAGTGGTACACACACGACACCTCGGGCGACCCCTCCAGGTCCCCAACAAACGCAAAGGTGTTCATGTTGCGCTTGCACGCCGCCACCTGCTGCCCGTCCACCAGCCCCCGTCGCTCCAGCACATTGAAGTTGGCGCGGCGCAGCACACACCCGGGCTTCACCTCAGGCTGGCTCACGTACACGTTGAAGCTGCGGTGGGTGAAGGGCGGCGAGGGGTGTTTGGGTGTGTGTCTATTGGTGGGGCGGGGGTGGATGGCAAGTGTGGGCGGGGTAACAGGGATTGGTTCTCACGGAGGGAATACTAGATTCTAATTTCCTGCCCCATGACAACCTCCTGGTTAAAACCCTTCTCATCCCTTACAGTCCTGACCAACATGGAAGGCTTCCCTGCACGTGTGCGTTGCCCTGGCTCAAGCTATGGCGGCGGCTTCACTCACGGGTTGAATGAGACAAAGATGCGCTGGTCAAAGACCATGGATGAGTATCCGTTGGCCATGCAGATCTCTGAGTTTGGTGTCTTGGTGTCCACCAGCTGAGTAGAGGCAAGGTTTTGAGGCTCAAAGTTGACCTCGCTGCTAAACCAAATGCCCGCACCCATGCCTGCACGCACCCACGTTGGGGTGTAACAAATTGTAACGGACGGGCTCATGGGCTGGACAAGGTACGTTTCACTGAAGAGCGCTGAGCGCAGGCTGTCCCCGGTCCTTCCGTGGCGGGAGGAGACAATCTTGTATTGCATGCGTGCCACACGTTGCCTATGCAAACGGCTCCCTCTCACCGTAGACGAACAAGCACACGAAAATGCGTTCGCATACTTGAAATGGTAATCCTTCACCAGGCACAAGCACCTACCCAGGATGAAAGCACCAGCGATGAAGGCCTTCGTGAGGTTGCTGAGGCCGCCACCACCTCCCCCATCGGGGCCGCTGCCGTTGCCGCCGTTCGTAGGTGGTAGCCGCGGAGGCTGCGCTGCCGAGAGTTGCGGCGGGTACTGATAATTGTCCGCCCAAGGCTGCTGCGGGAGGCTTGCCGGCGCTGCGGGGCCCCCGCTGCCGCCCCCGCCCCCGCTGCCGCGCGGGTCTCTGCTGTACTCTGCTCGGAGCAGCACTTGTCGTCTGCTCAGCATTTGCAGCTCGCTCCGCCTCAACATACTAGGTCGCTGCAACCGGACAGCCGGCAGCCAAGGTGCAGGAGTTGGGCAGCAGCAGGGAGCGTCATGCACCAAACTGGCCGCAGTGCGGTAGTGGAACAGCGACATGGCAGAGGCGGCGAGTTTCAAACAAACAGCCTGCCGGAATGACCCACCCACACAACTTGCGCCCTTGCACCTGCTGCTGCGCCATGACATGAGAGCCCTCGAAGTGATGTGAATGTTGCGAAAGATCAGAACTGTTTCTGTTGATTGGATTGCTAACTCCGCACTCTCCCGGCCTGGTCGCGATCGACAGACATCACTCCTGCCAAAAGCTGCCCAGCTGCTGCTGGGCACGATGGCGGGTTTTGGGGGTTTTGGTGAGATTCAATGACATGCATGCCATGATCACCGTCCAGCAATCCGTCGTTCGCTACATGATCGCCACCAAGTGCTTCTGGTTCTTGCAGGTGCAGCTTCAGGCGCTGGCTTTGGAGCAGCCAGCACCCCCGCCTTTGGAGCGTCATCAGGTTAGCGCTGCCACAGGGGCCGCTGCACAGTCGCTGGGCGGCCGGCTTGAGTGATGCCGCCTGCCGTCCCGACCCGATGCCGATTCCGGCCCCAACCTTTTGCTGTGCATTTGCTTCGCAGGCGGCGGTTTCTCATTTGGCACACCATCTGGCTCCAGTGCGGCACCCTCGCTGTTTGGGGCGCCAGCTAGCTCCGGCGGCCTAAACTTTGGCGCAACATCCACGCCCGCCTTTGGTGCCCCTGCCACCTCAGCAGCCGCCGGAGGCCTGAGCTTCGGTGCCCCCGCCAGCACCGCGGCGCCTGCAGGCGGTGGGTTTAGCTTTGGCGGCACGCCAGCATCCTCCGCCGCGGCAACAGCTGCCCCGGCATTTTCAGGATTTGGTGCCCCGGCAGCCGCCGCTCCCGCATCCTCTGCTGCAGCTGGGCTCAGCTTTGGCGCACCAGCGTCAACAGGGGGCTTCAGCTTTGGCAGAGCAAGCAGCGCAGCAGCCACAGGCGGTCTTAGCTTCGGCGGGCCCGCTAGCACGGCTGCTGCCAGCACCGGCCTAAGCTTTGGGGCTTCATCTGCTCCTGCGGCAGCCAGCGGCGGCGGGTTCAGCTTTGGCAGTGCACCAGCAGCAGCATCCTCTTCAGCAGCGCCTGCAGCCACCTCCGCCCCAACCTTCTCATTCTCCTCGGCACCCGCAGCAGGTGCACCTGCATCAGCCGCGGGGGCTGCGCCGGCCTCGGGTGAGCCTAGGTATCGAATGTGCATCCCAAAGGTTGAATTTATATACTTCGGGCTGCCTTCATCCCATCCTGTTTGCGCAATTGCAAGGGTCACACCTCAGTGATTTGCCATGCATATGCTTAACAACCAGCCCATTAATATCCTTCCTGACCTCGCCCTACTGCACCCTGCTTCCCCCCGACCGCGAACTGCAGCCGCTGGGTTTAGCTTCGAAAGCACCCCTGCTGCTTCCTCAGGGGCGGCAGCTGCCTCTTCTGCTGCTGCTTCAACCCCTGCCTTTGGCTTTGGCGCAGCCAGCGCGCCAGCAGCAGCAGCAGGCAGCGCCCCTGCAGGGTCAGCCCCAGCCGCTGCCGGAGCCACACCAGTGGCGTCTCTGCAGGTGGGGCTCCGGCCACCCGCCCTCTTGGTGCAGGCTGCGTTTTAAGTTCGCATACTGCCGTCTGTAGTCTGGCTTGCTCGCCTCGCTTCTACCTTTGCAGTCACATGTTGCTAAATTGCACTGCACGACGGGTGGCAGTTGAAAGAGTTGACCAGTGGCAGTAGGTCTCCACTTGTTGTCAGCCCAACTGAACACACCCCAGCAGAGCATAGAGCCGAATGAATTTTGCTTATAAGCAACCTCTACCCCCTCACACTCGTACAGCTGAGTGCATGTATGCTTGCGCTTTTTCGCCGCCCTTTCACCAGTGCAGGCCCCCAGTGAGGTCAAGGGCAAGCCCGTGGGCGACATCATCAACGAGTGGAACGCTGAGCTGGAGCAGCGCTCACGATCCTTTGTGAAGCACGCCGAGGCGCTGGCGCAGGTAGCGCACTTTGTTCTTCCTTCGCAAAGTATACGTGCTTGTGTGTGCACTGGGGTTTGTGGTGCTTGCCTTGTTTGGCGCCAGCCCGATGTGATTTGCCCATCAGCCAGCCTGCCTGCCTGCCTGCCTGCCTATGTGTCCTGGCACGTGTATGATGCTGCAGTGGGACAGCGCCATTCTTTCCAATCGACGGTCGCTGCTTGAGCTGGAGGAGGAGCTGCGCAGGGTGGTGAAGGGGCAGGAGAGCCTGGACAGGAAGCTGCAGGTGAGGCGGCCCTTTCTCTGTTTTGTGAGTTGAGTAGTGGGGTGGCAGAGGCGGCAGAGGTGGGAGGAGCACAGCATCTAGGGTTGCATGAGGACGTGCAGCATCCCCACAGCAGGGAATCAAACCAATATGGCGAGGCACCGCCACCTGTCCACACTTAGTGCCCCATTCAAGGCAAGGCGTTTCCCCTCCCGCTTTCGCTCCCTGGCTCGCCCAGCCGTGCCATTTTCCCGTCCGCTTTACTTGCTGGCACTGCTGCTGCGCAGATGCTGGAGACCCACCAGAAGGAGATTCACGACACGCTGGTGGGCATGGAGGGCGAGGCGGAGCGGCTGTACAGAGAGGAGCGGCAGCTGATGGATGACGACTCCAGGTGTGGTTAGTAAACCAGGGAGTGGGGACTCGGGAGGGGGCTAGTAAAAAGGGGCTTGATGACCCTAGCTGCAGCCAGACAAACGGGATTTGGATGCTCCTGGCTGAACTGGGTGTGTTTAACATTGTGTTGCTGATGCCTTGCAAGGGTGAACGGGCTGGCATAACTTTCTGCCTCGCACCTCGCCACCTCCACTTGCGCACCCAATCAAGCTCAAGTACCTGCTGCATGCTGCGACCTGATGTGCTTTGCTTGTTGCTGCTCCCATGCTTTGCTGCATTGTCTGCAGGGAGCGTGACCGTCTGTATGAGCGCAGTGAGAAGGTTGGGGCGCTGCTGTCACACCTGGGGGAGCAACTTAAGGAGGCTATCGCGGATGTGAATGAGTCCACATGTGAGCCCTGGGCGCAGCTGATGTGGGGTATAGAGAATCTGGCTGGATGGCAGATGGATGGTTGGCAGTACGGTAGCAGTGTGGGATGGATGTGTGAGTGTGGCATTTGCATGCAGCGCCCAGTGTGGCAGTGGTGTGTGTTCCAAGGCCTGGAGCTGGCTGCTCCTGCTCTTTGTGCGAGTATGTCTGTCAATGACCTTCTGTTGTGCTTCCACTCTCCCTCGATCCTGGCTGCAGCTGCCAGCCTGGGCGACAGCGCTACGCCGCTGGGCAAGGCGGTGCGCATCCTAAACAACCAGCTGCAGGCGCTGGCGCAGGTGGATGCTCGTGTGGACGATCTGTCGCAGCGCTTGGCAGATCTAAACCCCAACTGATGCACCTCCTGTTGAAGTGCAAACGCTGCCATTGCACGCCAGGGCTGTCTTGTATCAGGCCATTCGTCCCGTCAGGCATTGGTATGTCAGTGCAGCCAGTACGCACTGTCCGCACGAGCCCGGCCCCGTTCTCCTATGGTCCGCTTGGGTATCTGAAGCGTATCTGAAGCTACAGCTGTTACGTTGTGGTTATGTCAGTACGAGTCCTCAACTGTAGGTTGAATATCATGATGGTGGCGTGCTGTGCCCGCTGCGCCCAAAGCCATCCACCTCGAAAGTCTTCATCTTGCTGCACCCTTCGCAACATTTCACTGTCCTTGCTGTTGGCACCATCGCTGGACGATTGCCGCTGTGTACCGCTCCATGAGGACCTCGGTACACACCTCGCTGAGCGGCCCAATCTGCTCTACGAGCTATCGCAGCTCTCCTCGGACCGGCTTGGGTTTTATGGTAGCGCAACTGATCCGCTGCTCAGGTGCGGCAGGGGCGGTTGGCCACGCAGTCGTAGCTTCTCCGCTCGCGGCGTCTGAGCCTTTCCGGCCGCTGGTGCTGCAGGACATGCCGAGCAAGGGCTACCCATGCAGCCAGTCGAGCGCCGGCCACTGGTGGTCAAGAGCATACCCGCAGCTCGCGCCGCTGCGCCGCCGCCGCAGCCCGTCCCTGTGGAGCACTCCTCTTCTTACCTTCTCCGAAATCGGCGGCAGATGGTACGTTTGCTGTTTGTCCTGTCGTCCAATGCCCAGGCCAATCCGTTTGACTTGTATTGCCTCCCTCTTCCTCTCTCAACCCGCTCCATACGGTCGCCGTGCCGCAGTCGGGCGCGGACGAGTTACCAGCGGCAGGCGGCGAGCAGCTCAGGGCACAGGAGCCATTCAGCGGCAGCGCGGTGGAGTGGGTGCTGCGCAAGGCAGATGAGTCGCTGGATGACATCGAGGAAAATCCGCCCGAGTATGTGAAAGTGCTGTATGATGTGTCCAACGGCCCCATAGGTGCGCTACTTAGGTGCCCACAGGTGAAAGCCTGTCCTTGACACTTACAGCTCAATGTGACAGTTTCCCGGTGTGGCTCGCATCCATGGCTTGCCAGACACCACAGCTGCTGGGTGAAGGTCTGTAGTTGATGGTTGCAGCCTGGCTGGGGGGTGTTTGCACTGGTATGGGCCAGTGGCAAACAATGCTGTCGTGCACACCCTGCAGGTGGGGTCGCATAGCTTTCGATTGCACATTAAGATTTCCCGACCTCCTATCCTGTGGCCCCTTGTCGCTCTCTGCTGACAATATGTGTCCGGGGCCTGCTCATGCACATCAGGCCCTGCTCCACCTGTCGAACCAGTGCGCTGGTGGTAGCCACCACCGCTCCATCCTGCACTGCACCAACGTTTGTCGTAGGCAAGACTGCGTCTGCGACCGTGACGACAGCAGCGAAGGCTACAGTGCTGGTGGGGACAGAGGCGCTGAAGGCAGCTGCGCCTGTGGGCAAGTGGGCGCTGCAGCAAGGCGTCAAGCTGGCAGTGGGGGCTGTGAGTAAGGGGCTGACCAGCGCCATCGGCAGCAGCACCAAGAAGAACGGCAGCAGCAAGAGGAAGTAGGGCATCATGCTTGAGTTTAAATCCTGCGTCTAATTGCCGCAGCCTCTACCTACCCACCTGTATCCTCAAATAACTATCTGTTGTCCGACTATACTGATATTGTTGCCTGGCCTTGATAAAACCCTCGTTGTCTTGACTGTTTATTCCTGCCCTTTCTTCATCCTGCGTCACCGCTTGAACCTCGCCCTGTCTGCTTTGCATAAAATTAGAGCGTTGTACAAACTGTTTGAGTTGTGCAAAGCCAGCGATTGACGCAGGCCTTATCCCCAGGAATCGAAAAGAATCAACCACTCGTAATTAGCCGCAGTCAATAGGAAACAGTCGGGAAAAGGTACATGCTGGCTGACCAGGTTTTAGCTCTCCAGCAGCCAGTTTGTGCTTCAGCTAAACCGCTAGTTGCTGCCTGGTCACTCTGTCATCAAGCGCCGGCCTGCGCATCACGACAGAGCAAGGCCAGGGCAGGTGCGCCGCCAACTTTCGGTCAGGAGAGGGGATCCAGGTTGACAGGCTCATTGTTAAGCAGCCTTGCTGGCAATTGAAGTGAACTTGTCTTGTTTGTAAAGGTGATAGCAGCACACTACACAGCAGGGAGCGGACATGCGGGATGGCGGGAGCCCAGCGGGCACCCGCCCTTCTACCCACCCACCTACCCACCTGCAGGCATGTCTTCCTGTGAGCCCTGCCCAGCACTCACAGGGTCACCAAAGGGCGGGCTGTTCTGTGAGGTGCTCTGAGGGGTGGACTTCAACTGGATGGCACTTGAGTTGGCAGGGGTCTCGCTTGGGTGTGAGCCGCCGTTCGAGCCGCCCCCAGGCTGCGCTGCATCGTGCATGGGTCCCAGCACTGCCTCTGCAAGCTGCTCTCCTCTCAGCGGGACAGGAGACACCCCAGTCCCTGCTGTTGTGGGCCGGCCATCATCGCCACCACTTCCGCTTGGCAAAGCCGCCAATCCAGACCCTGGCGAGGTTGTCAGTGGCAAGCCCTGGGGCTCCGCCTCAAGCCCCACGTCGCTTGAGGCTGCTCCTGCTTGGGCAAGCACCCGCACTGTGGTGCTGGCCTGGGAGGTGCTCGGCCAGAGAGCAAGAATGACGAGGAGCCACCGAGTCATTGCAAGGGCAGCCCCACACCTCTGAAGGTGCCGTGAAAGCAACGTTAAGGCGTGTGTGGAAGGCACTCTGGTGAGGTACAGAGAGGCTTGCTTCTTGGATCTGCCAATGTGCTACTACTTCCACCTCAGGCTTTAAATTCGGCCGAAACCCTTGCTCCTCCATGTAACTTGTGTTGCGAGTTGTGGTGATATTTAACAAGACTGGCACTGCTGTTGGGCAATGCCAACCCTGGCCATAGGCTACCAGGCACTGCTACCGAGGGCAGCAGCAACCAAACATGGGCAAACCTTCTGTTGCCCAGGCATGACGGAGCAACAGGTGCGCTGTTTTGTTTACTCTAAGTAATGGTTTGTACCATTGATGCGCTGGTACGTTGAGACAAGAGCATAGCAGGGCGGGACATGTCTCTCTCTGGGCTGTGGCCAGGCCCATCAGAAACACCCAGCAGCAGCAAGCGTGCAACGTAGTCGGGAGGTTGACCTGGCTGATGCTGCTCCCAAACTGTAACACAAGGTTACGCCCGCACTGCCTTTGTGCAGCCCCAAGCCTCCCCCTCCAAAGCCCAAGCCTCCCTCTCCCAAGCCCAGGCCTCCACCCCCAAAGCCCCCTTCCCCTGCACTTCCTCTCCCACCATCTCCCTCACCTAGCCCTCCGTCACCGCCCAGCCC
>JAAMXP010003228.1:0-10257 GCA_019693395.1 Ettlia oleoabundans | reverse complement strand
GACAGCCCACCCCCCCGCTGTCCACATGTCCCGTTGGCTGGCTGGCATGCTGAACTTTGCACTGCACTGCACTGCACTGCTCACAGTTGTGCTTCCCCTTTTTGCCTCTCTGCCCTTGAACACTCCACTCCACTGCTGAACTGCTTGATCCCGTGTGTGGTTTTGTGTGTGTGTATGCAGGGGTGCTTCCGCCACCTGCGCACAGTGTTCAAGGAGCTGGAGGAGATCCGGCCCTTTGAGCTGCTGAAGAGCAGCGCCGACAGGGTCAACTACCTTACCACCAAGCAGGCTAAAATTGTGGCCATGACCTGCACGCACGCAGCCCTCAAGCGCAGGTGGGCGGCGGTGTGTGTGTGTGTGTGTTGGGGGGGGGGGNNTGTTTGTGGACCTTTGTGTGCATTGACGAATTGTATCATCCCTGCTCATCTCCGCGTGTATGCGGCCTTTTTCTTGCCTAACCCTGTGGCTGTGCCTGCGCCCGGGTCTGCGTGTTTGCCTCAGTGTGAGTGCGTCTGCACCAGCGGCCTCCTGCTGCGTTTTTCTGTTGTGCTTGTGTGAGAACGCCCGCACCAAACGCCCCCCACGTGTGCGCAGGGAGTTCCTTGAGTTGGGGTTCAAGTACGACAACCTGCTGATGGAGGAGAGCGCGCAGATACTGGAGATTGAAACGTTCATACCCATGCTACTGCAGGTGGGGTCGACGGTTTGGTGCGCGTGCACGTGTGTGTGGCGCGGGGGGGGGGGGGGGGGNGGGGGTGTCGCGTGCGAGCGCATGGGCGGTCATAAACCAGCACTCATTGGGAGAATTGGGGTGGTGGCAGGCGCATTAGCCCTCATTGGGAAGGTTGTGAATCATAGGTTCAGCGTCATGCGGTGCTGAGCGCTTGGTTGCGTGTCTGGCCCTGGTGAGCCACCTCGTGCACCTCACCCCCCTCGGCACCAGCCAAGCCGCACCACCACCGGCAGCCTCAATTCTCCTGCCCCTTTTTCTTCGCATGCCGCCCTGCAGCGCCAGGAGGATGGCCACAACCGCCTGAAGCGCGTGATCCTCATTGGCGACCACCACCAGCTGCCGCCCGTGGTGAAGAACATGGCGATACAGCAGTACAGCCATCTAGACCAGTCACTGTTCACGCGATTCATTCGCCTGGGCACGCCCTACATTGAGCTCAATGCGCAGGTGGGTGCGTTGTTGTTTCGCCTGGTGTGTGTTGCAGCAGGTGGGTGGATTGAATTGGGACCTGAACTTGCGGGATGTGTTTATCCCAATGTTTACCTGGGGGGGGGGGGGGGGGGGNNNNGTGTCTCGGTTGCGCATCACCCTCCTGTGGAGCGTAGGGAGCCTACGGGGTAGGCTCCCTACTACAAGGTGTACTGTTGCATGCTTCAGTCTGCACTTAAATCTGCCCAGTGGCACCCACCATCTTTTCCAGTACGCATGCAATCCCCAGTTCTAACACACGCACACACACCTCCCCCCCAAGCCAACTGCTTTGTTCAGGGTCGTGCGCGCCCCTCCCTGGCCAAGCTGTACAACTGGCGGTACCGCGACCTCGGTGACCTGCCAGCTGTCGCAACCGCCCCCGCGTTCCTCACAGCCAACCCCGGCTTTGCGCTTGACTTCCAGCTCATTGACGTGCCAGACTACAACGGCAGGGGCGAGAGCTGCCCACTGCCATACTTTTACCAGGTGGGTGGGGTGATAGCTAATAGAGGCGCGATTAGTCGAGTGTCATGGGGGCCAGGCTGTGACAAGGCGTCTTCAGCTCACCAGCTTGGGTTTGCTGTTAGCTGCGCATGATGTCGGGGTAGATGCGGCGCCGCATGCCCACCCTCACTCCAGCCGCAAACGCACTCCCATCCCACATTTGCAACCCATGAACACAGCTCACACACCCAACCAACACTACCACCCACGCGTCCCTTCATTATGCCACAGAACCTGGGTGAGGCGGAGTACTTGGTGTCTGTGTACCAGTACATGCGCCTGCTGGGATACCCCGCACACAAAATGTCCGTGCTCACCACCTACAACGGGCAGAAGGCGCTGCTGCGGGATGTGTTTGAGCGGCGATGTGCACAGCACCCCGCATTTGGCAGACCAGCTAAGGTGCGGTGATGGGCGCGACAGCCAGGGATGCTAATTGATTAGTGGCTGGACATGCATGCTGCCGCAGCCTTCCTACTGTTCTGTGTGCGACGTGGTTGTCTATTGTCTTGTCGCCCACTGACTCAACTCGCTCACGCCTAACACGCCCGTCCCTTGCAAGCACACCCCCACCCCCACACCCAGCACCCACCTGGCTTCACATGTGTTGCCACCCTCCCATTCTGTGCCCCAGGTGACCACGGTGGACAAGTACCAGGGCCAGCAGAACGACTATGTGCTGCTCAGCCTCGTGCGCACAAACCATTTCGGACACCTCAGGGACGTGCGGCGACTGGGTGAGTGGGCCAGGCTGAGCGAGGAATAGCAAGGAGTGGACTACAAGCGGGTGGGGCGGCGACAGCCACATCGGTAGCTGCTGGAGCCACGCCTGTGCAACACTCCGGCTTGCTGCGGTGTCCTTCATCCTGCCGTCACACCAAACCTTTGGCTTGCCGTGTTTTTCTGTCCCTCCCCGCAGTGGTGGCCATGTCCCGTGCGCGGCTGGGGCTGTATGTGTTTGGGCGTGCGGGCCTGTTTGCCAACTGCTACGAGCTGCAGCCCACCTTTAGCCAGCTGCTGGCGCGGCCGGTGCAGCTGGCGCTGGTGCCTGGGGAGCACTATGGGCACTGCAGCCGCCCGCTGGATGCTGTGCCGCCTGCGCAGCTGGTGAGCGGCGTGGAGCACATGGCGGGCATTGTGGGCCACATGTGCCAGCAGTGGGAGGCGGCGGCGGCAGCCTGGGCACGCACCAACGCAACAGCAGTGCAGCAGGAGGGCGACGATGCTGCTGCTGCGGCGGCGGGTGCTGTTGAGCAGGCTGTGCAGGCCACTGCTCCGCCTGCAGAGGAGCAGCAGGCGGGGGATGCGGAGGCGGCAATAGGCCAGGAGGACCAGCAAGCGGAGGACGAGGGGGGCAGCCAGGGAGAGGAAGGAAGTGAGGAGGGCGAGGATGGGGGCAGTGGTGACGATGAGGAGGAGGAGGAGGGCAGTGGGAGCAGCAGTGGCGAGGAGGAGGACGAGGAAGGCGACGAGGAGGGCAGCAGGGAGGGAGCCGAGGGGCAGGCAGCAACAGGCACTGCTCCCGTGCAGCAAAAGTGACCGCTTAGTGCCGCCATTGTAGACAAGTACAGCTGTAATTGCCCCTAACTTTCGTTGATTTAAGCCAATGGAGAAACGAGGGTTGCGCGGCTCAAAAGTGTGCTGACAATGGCCTGCCGTGCGTGCCGTGCCTGCATTGACCCAGTCACAGCATGGCAAGGGCCCCAACAAATATGTTGCCTTCATGCCACTGATAATACACGCAGCCCACAAGCATGCAGCAGCCGCGGCTGCGCGTTCAGCTGGGGTTCCACCATGCGGGCCCCGCAAAGTTCTGGTGAGAAGCCGGGCTCCTTGGCCGGCTTAATTATGCCTTGAAGCAAAACTGCCGGCAGCAAATGGCAGACAGGAGTGCAGGGTTTGGCCACCCATCACCGCTGTTCTCTCCTGCGCAGGTGGCAGCCTGACGCCGGTGCCCAGACCATCGGCGACCTGCTTGATGAGGTGCGAATAGTGCGTCACTGGCCGCCGCTCGCTGTTATTGCCACTGCACCGCCGCCATCAGGCGCAGTCAAGACGCCACCCCTCGCCCCCGTGCCTTGCAGCTAGGAGAACAGCTGAGCGTGTCTCCGTCACAGCTTTCCCGCCTTGAAGCCAGCATGGAGGGCTTTCAGGTGCTGCGAGGCAGCAGGGTTGAGCTGCTGCGGGAGGGGGACAGCCTGTCGGTGAGGCTGGGCAGGAAGCGGGCAGCAGCTGCCCCGGCGGCAGCGCAAAACGGTGACGTGCAGCGCAAGAGGCACAAGGGAGACACACAAATCATAACCGCCACGGTCTACAACAGCGAGGAGCGTCACGAGGGCTTGGCAACCAGCAGGGGGGGCGGGTTGAGCAGCCCCAGCAGCACCACCACGAGCGCCAGCGGCAGCAGCGATGACAGCAGCTCAGAGGATGACAGCAGCAGCGAGAGGGGTGGGAGCGAGGGCAAGGCCGCAGGCACAGACGCTGCGCTGGTCAGCAGCCAGCGTAAGGAGCAGACGCCTGCTGCCAAGCTGCCAGCGGGCGGCGGTAACACCACGGTGAGACCCCAGCCTGCCCCAAAAGCCCGGTCTTAGCTGTCACTTTCAAGTGGCTCAACAAAGGGGCTTCCTTCACCTGCCTGTCTCGTGTGCAAGTGTGGCCCTGGGGTTCCTGCTGTCCCTGCAGCGCGCCAGGAGCTGTTTCATGTTCAGCTCACGCCCGCCTCCTGTTGTCAACAGGCGGCAGGCAAACAACCGTCTTCTGGGGATGTGTGATGTGCAGGGAAAGAAGCCCAGCAGGAGCGCGCGGCGTAAGGCGGCCAAGCGGCGGCTGCGGCGCATGGGGCTGCTGCCACAAGGAGGTCGCAACGAGGCAGCGGCGCCGGTGGGCAGTGGCGCTGCCGCTGCTGGTGGCGCTGTGGGAGGCACTGCTGCTGCAGCACAGGGGGCGCACGCAGCTGCCGGCGCTTCAAAGCGGGCCGTTCAAGGTAAACCTGCAGCAGGTAGCAAGCAGCGGGCAGCAGGCATCAAGCAGGGAGCCAAGCCAGGTGGCGACGCTGCCGCCCCTGCTGCTGCACCAGCGCCTCAGGTAGCCCAGCCAGTGGCAGAGCGTGAGGTGGCCTCGCCAACTGGGGAGCCGCAGAAGCAGAAAAAACAGCAGCAGGGTGCAGGAAAGAAAGCAAAGCAGTCGTCGTTACCGCCGCCGCTGCACCAGCAGCAGCAGGTGTGTGCTGTTCCTGAGGTGACGGTGCCGACAGAGTGGCAGCCGAAGCCGGCCCGACAGAAGCGGGACCAGCCTGCAAGCCGACCTCAGGGGCACCAGCCGGTCAAGCAGCCTGTGTCAGCCGCTGCAGCTGGTGCAGCAGGCATTGCTGCCTGTGATGGGGGGTCAGCAGCGGCGCCAGCACAGCCCATGGCTGAGGCTGAGTTTGGCCGACTACCACGGGTGGAGGGGGCTCCCGCTGTGGGCGATGTGGTTGCGTATCGGCTGCTGGAGATTGGAACTGACATGCAGCCCACGGTTTCTGAAGTGCGGTGCGGCAGGTCCGTATGCGTAGTGGTCTGGTTGGGCGGTGGCTGAGTGTGCGAGCAGGTGTGTAGAGGGTGCTGGCCTACAGGGTGCTGGCCTGCTACACAGCACCTGCACCAGCTTGCTGCAGAGTGACCTGGTGGCACCCATAAGTCTGCTGCAGGGCTGACAGCAGTGCCTGGTTTTGCCCCGTGTCAAGAAAGCCGGCGGCTGCAGGGCGCCCTCCCGCTTGCTGTGCCGCCAGCCAGCGCAGACGACCCCAATTTGGCTGTGCACCAAGCTCATTGCAGGGTCATCAGTGTGGATGCACCTCAAACCATCACCCTGGAGCCCCACCCCGACCCCGCGATTCATCCACTGGCCTGGCAGCGAGCCCAGGCACTGGCGCAGCGCAAGTCAGAGGCTGAGGCAGCTGGACTGGGCGGCAGGCAGGACGAGGACAAGGGCGAGGGCGAGGGTGAAGATGAGGATGATGGGTGGGAGGGTGAGTGCACTGCAGCCTGTGCCGTGGCCAGCGGCCGGTTGCTGGCTGACTTTGCAGACGCACCTGTTCCACCATGTTCGGAGTGGGTGTTTGCGTGAAGGGAACACCTTTCGCTGTGGCCAAACTGTCTTTTGCTGTTTTGTGCAGCACACTTGTGCGCTGCAACTGCTGGTGGCGCTCAGTCTCTCTTGCGCTGCTCTGCTGTTGCTGCCTCAGATGTGGGCAACCAGTACGACGAGGGGGGGTTGCTGGCGGCGGAGCTTGCGTCCTTCGTGGAGCTGCGCATCATGCACCGGGCAACTCCAGCAGCGGACAGCGGGCATACACATGGAGCGACTGTAGACGATGCTGCAGCGGCGCAACCAGGAGGAGGGAAGGCGTCAGGGAGCGGTCGTGCCGCTGCAGCTGTAGTTGAGGCGCCAGCCCCTGGTGAAGCAGCCCACACAGCAGAAGAAGATCTGGGTCCCTCACGCTACTCACAGCTCGGCCCTCCCAGGCCAGCAGCGGCTGCACATAAGGCAGTAATTGCGCCCGAGGGCGGCTGGGCATTGCTGTATCAGCAGTTGCAGCAGCGAAGGCAGCAGCTTGCCGCTGCGGCACAGCATCCAGCAGGCACACCGCAAACAGCGCCATCACAGCGAGCAAGTGGTGCAACTCAAGATGCCACCAAGTCCGCGCCACCAGCTGCGCGGCTCCAAAGCAGTGCAGAGGGGGCAGGGGCAGGGGAGCGCAGCAGGAGTCTGACGCCTGGCGCTGCACGGCCACGGGCCGGGGCACGCCGTACAGCGCTGGGCCCCATGCTTCGCATGCTGCGTGATGCACAGGAGCTTTCTTAAGTTGTTCTCATTTCAATTGCAAGATCTGGCATACTTGTTTCAAACCCGATTTGTGGACAGACAACATGCAGCTTGTATTCATGTAAGGGCTCACGCTTGGACTACTTGACTATGTATGCACCAATGAAAAATGCGCGAGTGAAATCAAATGACCACAACAGCTGGGCAAGCAGCTAGCAAAAATAGAGACACAGACTGTAGTGACTTAGTGACTTAGGTTAGGGTACCCCAGTGCAGAACTCATTTCCTGCCCCCAGTGCCAGGGTGGCAAGATGTACCCTCCCCTCCTTTGCCGGCACCCATCGGATCGACGGAACCATTGCACTGACGTACAAGTACATCCATCCACTGGCGCGATTGTTGGATGCTTTTGAGTGGTGGCGCTCAGTGCGGCCTGCACGGTAGCACCGCATTCCCAGTTGCCTCTCCTTTCGGGGGTCCTGTAAGAACCATTGTCAATCCACATTGTTGGCGTTCTAACAGTGCACGGGATCGCCGTGTTTCTCGAGCCACAGAGCCCACAATGTCTGCAGAGGTGCGTGAAGTCTAGTTTTGCACCATTCTAGCCCTTGGGAATCTTGCAAGAGCTATATGATCGCATGCAGCGCTTCGTAGCCGGCCCTGTCACTGCCTCCAGCCCTACCAAGCGTCGCTGTGTGCCAGCCTTGCTGTGCCGATGTCAACACTTCCATTTCCATTGCGGCAGGTCACGCCGCAGGTGGACCAGGCCGTGATTGACGACATGTTTGGCGGGGCCATGCCCAAGCAGGAAATCCAGGCGCAGGCCTTCCTCAAGGTGCGCATGGGACGGACAATGGCAAACCACGTTGTCGGCGCCTAATGCCTGTCCAATCTTCTTTGTTTGTTTGTTTGTTTGTGAAGTCAACTGCGCTTGCTCTTGATGGAAGCTACTGGCTACCCACATGCCCTGCTTTCACTCACATTCCTTGCGAACAATCTTCTCTGGCTTAATGGGCCGCGCCACCTTGCCCCTCTGTGCCGACCGGTTTGCAGGAGCACCCGCAATATGATGGGCGTGGCACGGTTGTGGCCATCTTGGACACGGGTGTTGACCCGGGTGCCGCAGGGCTGCAGACCACCAGTGACGGTAGGCCCAAGATTATCGATGTGGTGGACTGCACCGGCAGCGGTGATGTGGACACTTCAAAGGTGGGTGGGTGGGTGGGGGGTGGGGGGCCAATTCAGCACTCATGAAGACCACCACCCAACTTGACATCTCTCCATCTCCTTCTGTGCCGCCGATCAGCGGCGGTGCGCAGATCAGCTGAAGTATGCAGCAAAGTAAAGCTGTGGCCCGCTGTCTTGCAGTCAGCTACGTTCCAAGCCCTGGTAAATTGCTGGCTGCAGGTTGTAGGTGCGGACGATGACGGCTGCATAGTGGGGATGCTGGGCAACAAACTGAGGATTAATCCCGAGTGGAGCAACCCCACAGGTGGGGGGTTCAGGGTTGTAGGCAGCACCAGCATGCTGCGGGCGTTATGAGGGGTGCGATCTTTTGACCAAGTCGCACCTTGTGGCTGCAGCCACTGCTGCTGCTGCTGTTGCTCCTGCTGCCCAATATCCATTCTCATTGATGCACAAGGGCTGATATGTCTGGATATTGTTTCTGGCTGCCCTTTCGGGTGCAGGGGAGTGGCGTGTGGGCGTTAAAGCCGCCTACGAGCTGTTCCCAACGGGCCTGAAGAACAGGCTGCAGGTCAAGCTGTTGCAGGGTTGACTCAGTTTTCTTGCTATGCTGTGCATTTGCACCCATCTGGTGGCATTAGTTGCTGCAAACCACCCCCACATGTGGCTTGTCCTAGCATTAAAGGCTCAAACTTCCCAACCCCTTGCCGCCTTGACCCGCACCACCCCACCCCCACCCAAGGAAATCCCGTACAGAATAAGTCAACCACACGCGTGTCCCCATGCTGAGCTGCCCACATTGCACCGCTGCTGCTGCAGAAGGAGCGCAAGAAGCGGTGGGCTGAGAGGCAGCGCAGCGCGGTGGCTGATGCCGTGGCCGCAGTGGCGCGCTTCATGCGGGAGCACCCAGCTGGTGCAGCGGCTCTGTCTGATGAGCTGAAGAAAGAACGGGATGAGCTGGAAGCCAGGGTGAAGCTGCTGGCTGAGCTGGATGAGAAGTACGAGGACCTGGGTGAGGGGGGCATGGGCGGTATTATACCACGTGGTTGCAGGTACTGCAGCCATAGGCGGCACTTGCCAGGTGAAGGACACATCTCTATTGTAGTGACACAGCGCATGAGATTGGGGAAGTGCACCACGAAAAGACTTGTGCGGATTTACCGTGCTGCATCACACCTGAGTTCTGCCTTGCCTGTGCCGCCAGCCCAATGCGGTCCTGGCGCATGCTGCTGCTGCTGCTGCCATTGCGCAGGCCCCATGATAGAATGTGTGGTGTGGCAGGACGGCGAGCAGTGGGTGGCAGCGCTCGACACATCTGGTGCGCCACCTGCCTGGTACCACCTGCGCACCACCTGCCCCGCCCTGCACCTTGCACCAGCCACCTCTCCCTGCCTGTGCCTTACCGCTGTTGCAACCCGCAGGTGCTGCTGGCGCTGCTTTCCCCACATGCCGCTTGCTGGCCTGTACACTCAGCCAGCCCTCCACCTCGCGTCTATGCGAAGCCATCCTGTCCCACACCCGCTTCCCCCCCTTTCCTCCTTCTCCTCCTCCCCCCAGACATGTATGAGACCGGCAGCGGCGAGGGGCTGCTGGCCGACTTCAGTCCCATGACCAACTACCGCACCAAAAGACAGGCAAGCAGCCGTGGACAGCAAGTTTGGGCCCCTGGGTCTTTGCCCCTGCAAACAACAGCAGCATGCCCCAGGTTTTAGGTTGAGGGGCGCTGCCCATGTCGCCATGTGCCTGTAAGGAACCACACCCATCCCATCGAACCACCACCCCTCACCACCACCTGCAGTGGGGCACCTTTTCTGCGGAGGATGCCTGCAACTTTGCGCTCAACATATACGATCAGGGAGACACGCTGTCAATAGGTAGGTGGGTGGGTGATTTCTGGTGGTTGGGTGGCGAGTGTACCGGAAGGTGTGGTGGCGTGTGTGGTGGGCATGTTGGTAGGTAATGAGGATAGCGCAAGTCCATGAGGGCCTCACATGAAAAGGTAGGCAGCCAGGCCAGGCAGGCAGGCACCTACCAACATCAGCGATCTGCCTTCTCACACACACATGCCTGCAGTGGTTGACGCGGGCAGCCACGGCACACACGTGGCGGGCATCACCGCCGCGTATCACCCCGAGGACCCGGCACTCAACGGCATTGCGCCAGGTGGGGCGATGGTGACTGTGGAGCAGAAGCAGCGCTGAACTGCGCATACTGCAGCCTGTGGATGGCAATTTACTTCATCAAAACAAACCACCTGGTTGGGACAGTCTGTGTAAAGGATACTTTGAGCAGTGGTTGTCAGCAAGCGCAGGCGCGCAAGCGCAGGCAGACTCCAGTGCATGTCCCAACCATCGTAAGTTCCGTGGTGCACACCCAAGTGGCTGCCACCGGCACCCCCTGATCTCAATGCATGAAGAGCACCCACCCACCTACCCACTCGCTTACCCACCCACCCCAGGCCCATTCCCCCACAGGCGCGCAGGTTGTGTCGTGTAAGATAGGCGACACGCGTCTGGGCAGCATGGAGACGATGGTGGGGCTCACGCGTGCACTCATCA
>JAAMXP010003220.1:0-13021 GCA_019693395.1 Ettlia oleoabundans | reverse complement strand
GGTGGGGGCGCGGGGGCGGGGGGGTCAATGTAAAAATCAGCAATGCTCATTTGGGAATGTAGCCAGTCGTCCAGGTTACACCCTCGCCCGTACAATAAAACTCAGGCTCCTGGCCAGGCACCAGGTTCTGTGCCTTGAGCGTGCACGTGCCCTTTGGATACATGGTGCCAGATCCATCGTCGCTGCAGGGCAACAGAGAGGACGGCCCAGCAGGGGTCAGCAAGCGCACAGAGCAGAAAGCCTCCAGCAGGACATCCAGCTGAGCAGCGCCAGCCAATGCAGGTAGTGGTTGGCAAGCACCATAAAATTGCTTGCTAACGCCAGTGCAAGATTTGTGCAGCAGTGGCACGTCGCAGCGAGGAGCATTGCGGCCATGATGTCCCAGGTTGACTGCCAATCTGCTCACCAGCTCTCCTCATTGCAGTGAACGAAGACATTGCAGTAAGGGGTAGTGAAGCAGGCAATGCAGCAGTCTTCCAGCCAAGTCGTGTTCAGCTCGGTCAACACAACGCCGCTACCATTGAAGTTGAACAGCATCAGGCATTCTTCTTCCTTCGCTGGTGCTGTAGGCTGAGACTCCTGACGCGGGCAGGCAATGTGTTGTTGGTACACTTGTGGTGATAATGCTTAAAACAGAAGCACAATCCAGCCGGTGACTTGAGGTTCATCAGGCTAGGGAGGGCGGGTTGCAGGCAGCCCGCTTGGGTGAAGCCACCGAACTAGCAAGCAAGGTTGCATGGCTCGGCATGAGTTGTGGGGGTTTTGTTCTCAAACCTGCGCGTTGCCACCGGAAGGCGGCTGTGCCATGGCTCCGCCTACGCCCGCCGCCAGCAGCAGGCTGGCAAGCAGCAGTGCCTGATACAAAATAGGTATTGACATTCTGAATGCGTTCGGCCGATATGCTTTACTAACTGCTGGGGATGTAGGACGCGGCTGGAAACATAGGGTGTGCCGCTGTACTGCCAGTTGATGCATCCAAGGATAGCTGGAAACAGCGCCAGTTAGGACCCTCTGGCAAAAACAGGTAGCACTGGAGGTGATCAAATTGGGTTCGAACGTGGTGGCAGCATATAGCAGTGACAGAGCATAGTCGCCCGCATTCCCATAACCCCATATCTACCGGGTTGCCCTGGCACAACTCCCTGCCCTGCCAGCACTGCGCCATCTGCATAGGCAACTGCCCAAGTCCATCTGGCATTTTGAATCAATCCGTTGTACTTCTCCCTTTACCCTCTCACCTTCTTCTCCCGGCGGGCTACAGTGGGCGTAATGCTGCCGTGGGTGGCACGAATTGTGCCCCTCCCCTGGCGCCACCCCACTTCTTGCATGCGCCATTGGTATCGCCTCACACAGGCGCACCTGCGCCAACTGCCTGTGCTGCAGCACAAGTCATTTGAGTCCTACGCATGCCCAGCCCGCTTGTGTCTGCTGCACTCCATGGCTGCTATTTGTTTGTTATGTTCAGCCTGTTTGTCACTGGCAAGGCAGAAACTTGTCTTTCAATCTTACGCGTATGTTGTGAACATTCACGCTGGCAGGACAACAGTGTGCATATGCGAAACGTGTTGAGTTAAGAAATGTGTGTGTGCTTGAACTAAAGTGGTTCGAGGCAAGCCTGGGTGTACTAGAACCACAACAGCGCTCAGCTGGGGATGTAACCGCTGGTCCAGGGTACAGTCTGGCCCTGTGCGAAATACTCTGGCTCCTGGCCAGCACCCAGGCTCTGAGTCTTCAAAGTGCACGTGCCCCTTGGATACACGTTGCCCGATCCATCATCGCTGCAAAGAAGAGGATGGGGCGCAAGGGAAGGCTGGACCAAGCTGCATGGGAGCACAGAAGCACTACAGCCGCTACCTGGCGTTGCCATGAAAGAAGAAAGAAAGAATACGCCCTTGGGCGTGGATTGAGGAAGCCAGCAGAGGAACGGCCCCAGGGCCGCCTCTTGCGGGCTGCCATGTAGATGGCAGCTGCCAGCAGCTCCACACAGCACTAAGATCACATGTGCATTTTGGCCGCCAAGGATTTCAACCCACTTTATCAGCGCCCCTCACCAGCCACCACCCCTAGCACACATAACGAAGACGTTGCATTGGTCAGACTCCCGGCAGGCTGTGCAGCAGTCGGCCTCAGCCGCTACATTTCGCAGCTCCTGTATCACATCTCCCTCGGCATTGAAGTTGGGCAGAAGCACGCATTGGCCGCCAGGCGGGGAGGGAGATGGAGAAGGTGAGGGAGAAGGAGGAGGAGAGGGAGAAGGGGATGGAGATGGAGAAGGAGATGGGGATGGCGAAGCCTCCGCTGCTGGCGGGGAGGGCGGCGGCGACGGAGCACTGTCCAATGGCGCAGGAGCACCGTCCTGCACGGCAGCATCTTAACGCGGTTTCAAAGGCAAGAACGATACAACTAGTCAATGCGCAAACGGCGTTTCTGGCACCTGCGGCAGGGCCAACGAAGACGGCCGCTGCGCCCTTGCTCCCGGGCCGCTTGTGCAAGCGGCCAGCACCACGCAAGTGAGGAGGAAGGACCGATGCATTGCAGAGGATCTTGCCAGGTTGATGAGGAGATTAAGCGCCAATAGTCTGCACTTTCAACACAGGAAGGAGCCCTGTACTGCCTTGCCGGCGTACTGCCAGCCTGTTTACCTACCCGTCAACACATGCATCCAGTGCGTATTCACGTTTGGCGTTGATTGCTGGTTCACCTGTACATGTAGCATCCGCTCGTCCAATGCACCCTTGGGCCTCGTCATCACCACAGTTTTCAAGCTGCCACGGCAGGGGCCCCTGGGTGCCTCTACAACTTCTCCAGCCCAGCACCCAACGTCGACTTGGCTGCATTGCAACTTGTTTTGCTGAAGTGGTCCAGCTGCTCACTTCAACCATGCAGCCACACCTGCTGTAAGTCATCCTGCTGTAAGTCATGGCGTGCGCCCCCTGAAAAGTGGCCTGGTGGTGCCATAGCAATGCAAACATTCCAACAACTGAACAAATGATAAACAATAGCCGTCGGAAGGTTGTAAATTAAACATGCTCTGACTCCTGGCTAACGCGCCAGCAGGTTCAAGCGAGTTGTTCTCCATGGTCACCCTCCGCTCAGCTGGGAATGTAGCCGCTGGTCCACCTTACAACAGGTCCTTGGGTATAAAATTCAGGCAGCTGCCCAGTCATCAAGTTCTGTGCGTGTGTGTGTTACATAACCCCGCTACTTAGGCCCTACTGGACCTGGGCAGGGGAGCCGTACCGGCCGACTCATAACCGTGCCTGTGGGTATAGCCGGCAGCCAAGGGACACCCCTCCCTTGACCTGCCAGCAGCCAAGGGACACCCCTCCCCTAGCCTGCTGCCCGTCTGTGCCTTGAGCGTGCAGGTGCCCGTTGGATATTTGGTGCCAGATCCATCATCACTGCAACTAGTGGAGAGCTCATGGGAAAATGTTTATTCAGCCTGGGAAGGGAAACAGGAGGGACCCCCAGCTGCCATGATGTGCACATTTCAGGCCCAACGGCAGGGAAGGTGCGGGAAGCAAAGTTGAAATGTTAAGCAGCCTGGGAACCAGCAAACACCACAAACACTAGCTGTACTCGGTGGTGCATCAACCTTGCGGGAGCTGAACTTGCTGGCAACAACAATTATTGGTCGGTGCCGCAGTGCAATGCGACTCACAGCGAGAAGAAGCGGGCATTGCTGCCACCAAAACATACTGAGCTCCCAAGTGCCGCTGTGGCCTACCAGTCAGCTGCACGTTCGCCCGCTCCTGGACAGAACACGAATATGTTGCACCACTCAGTTTGTAGGCAGGCAGTGCAGCACTCTGCAACAGAAGATTGGCTCCGTAGCTCCTTGATGACATCTCCCATGGCATTGAAGTTTGAGAGCAGCACGCATTGCTCCAATGGCGCGCCTGGTGGTGTGGGCGGGGGTGGAGGCAGCTGAGCGCCGTCCAGCGGTGCGGCATTCTGCATGCTTGCAGCTTATGGTGCTTCGTCACGAGCTCTCTGATGAGCTGCATGTGTGCTACTCGCTGCACAGCGGGCTTACCTGGTTCAACTAAGCTGCCTAGGAACGGGAGCAAACCTTGACGATCAAGAAGCACAGGCGTAAGCCTCGTCACCTGCTGAGGGTTTTAGTTGAGAACAGCCTCTACTTTTAGAGTGGCTGTTCCCTGGGCCCTGGCTCCGTCCATGCCAGCTGCCAGCAGCAGGCTAAGGAGGATCAGAGACCTCGTTACCATGCACAGGCTCACCATTATCAGAAATAATTGCATAGAGTGAAAATTGCTCCAAAGTTTTGCTGACCTCCTCCAGCTGGCATGGCACTTCCAAGAAAACCTGTACGTGTTATTGAGTCAGGTGTTCTCTCCGAGCCAAAGAAGCTGTAGCAAGCATAAAAGGCTCCCAACCTTCGCCTTGGGAAGTGCTTGATGAGCAGCATCCCGCACTTGCCAGCATCCCAAAGCCGCCATCAAACCTTCAGTGGAAGGGCCTGCATGATCCTTTCCTGGCTTGTGTAATCACCACCCTGTGGCCTGAACCACTATTGCTTGCAGCACAAGTGCTCAAACATGATTACACAGCTTAAGTACTGACTGAATAACTGAGGTGGCAGGGTGGGCACGGTCAACAAGAGGTACGCAGACAACGGCTTGCGGTACAATAGCTGCCATTGGGCTGTGTACCCCAGGATGTTCATGTGTGCCGCGTTTGTGAGTTTCCAACTCAACTGAGAATGTAACCGCTTGTCCACAGCACAGTCGGCCCTACGGCATAAAACTCAGGCTGACTGCCAGGCGCCAGGTCTTGCCTCTTCAGCGTGCACAGGCCCCCTGGGTATATCCTTCCGTAGCCGTTGTTGCTGTAGCAGGGAGAAGGGCGGGAAGGACTGTGGGGGCATATAATAGAAAACACTAGGGCGTAAAGAGATGGAACCCTTTCCGAGGCAGTGTCTGCTGACTGGCAATACAGGAATACATGTCCAGCGTAAAGAGCGAAGCATGTGGGATGAAATGCGCAGCTCCATCCAGCTGCTGACTCCCCAGCATGCAATTGCAACACTCACCATCCTTGTTGACTTGGGCAGTAGACGTAAGTGTTGCAGCCTGGCGTGTTAAGGCAGGCGATGCAGCAGTCAGCTACTGATGCCTGGTCCCTTAGCTCCCCGATGACGTCGCCGTTTGCGTTGAAGTTGGGCAGAAGGCAGCACTGCTTGGCCCAAGGCCTCGCTGGCAGCAATTCTGAACCCAGGGATGTCGAAGGCAGGTGGGGCGAAAAGGCTGATACTGGCGGGGTGGGGGGGATTACCTCTGGAGCAGGTGCTGACGGCGGCAGATTAGAGCCCAGCAAGAGAGAAACCTCTGCCCGAGCCACATGCTGTGTTGGAGGTGGCAGTGAGACAGCATCAGGCTCAAGCAGCACTACACTGCCTGATGGCTGTGGGGGTTGGCTGGTGAGAGGTGCTGATGGCTCTGAGGGCCTGCCGACGGAAGGTGTAGAGGGCGGAGGGGGCTCGGCTGGCGGCGAGGCTGGCGGCGGAGCTGGCTGCGGCGCTCCTGGCACAGGTACGGCGAGCTGCGAGGGTCTTGCTGCCCTACTCAGAGCGATCAAAAACAGAAGGCAGGCAAGGACTAGCGGCAAGGGTTTGAAGGTTCGGCTCGGCATTGGGGCCTGGCTGCACATTTGTTGTATCTTTTATCTTAAAGTTACGATTACTACACCAGAACAATCCCTTATAAAACTGTTGGAGGCTGCACTTGCCCGCACCTTCGCCCACCACGGCTTGAAGCTGCAAGACTTCTACATGTAAATGCGGTTAGAGAAACTGTTGACGGGGCTACCTGAGGGGAAGCGCACAAAAAGATAGAGCAAATGTTGACATTAGTGTGGTGGATGCTGATGTCAACAAGGCGACGCCAGCCTGGCAGCCGACGGGCTATTGGGGGATGCGGTAACTTTGTGGATTACTGCTGTACATAGCTTCCTAAACTTTCTGGGGGGAACTGGGGGGGAATCATGGCTTGTGGCATTAATGGATGGATGGCTTGCCGGAATCGGCCATGGCCAGGGCCCGCTACCTCAAAACTTTGCCGCCACCTGCAGTTGACTTGCCCTGCCGATATGAGTTTTTTGGCGCACCGCAGCTGCTTCGATACTCTGATCCCCATTTCTACGAAGTTTCCTCCTTCTTCAAACTCCTGCAAATCTGGCCAAAGCAGCAGCCTTACACCATGACGATTCCTGCAGCACACCTCTGCCGCCTCAACTAGAGGGCGCACAGTGATTGAGATGCATGTCTTAACATGATGGTTGCAAGACCATTACCACTCTGCAGCACTCTGTATCTCAGTCAAAATTGCATACAGCAGCATGTCATTCTCAATCCAAAGCTTGCTGGTCTGCTGCAGGGGCTCACTGCATGCACACAAAAATTGCACAAGACCTCTCGACATTCCACTGGGTTTATCCACATGGCCCTCCAGACATGCAATGAGTGCTTGGCAAAGGCCACACGGAATGATTCTATCTGACCAAATTGCTCAGCTGGGGATGTAGCCGCTGACCCAGCTCACAATCGCCCCGGTAGCGAAATATTCGGGCTGGCTGCCAGGCGCCAGGTCTTGACTCTTCAGGGTGCACAGCCCTCTGGGAAACAGGGTACCGAAGCCATTGTCGCTGCACAAAAGGGCAGGAAAGCTCATGAGCTTGATTGAGAAGCTGGCTCTTGCAGGCACGATGGGGCACATGGAGGGCACTCTGGCACAAGCACTAGCTGTTCAGCTTGCGATTGGGTTCCGCTTCTGGCAAGGCAGCTGCAGAGCCCAGCTGCCAGTGTCAACGCACCATCCCTGAGATTGTGGACAATAGACCCATACATTGCATTCGGGGGTCTCATGGCAAGCAATGCAGCAATCGGCGGTAGAGGCTTGGTCTTGATGGTATCTGACGACGTAGCCTCCAGCATTGGTGTTAGGGAGCAGCGAGCATTCCCTCAGCTGACGCCCTTCTGCCCTAGGGGGCGGCGGCGAGGGGCGCGCTGAACTTGAACCCGGGGAGACTGCGAACGCTGGCTGAGATGGGGATTGAGTGGGGGCGCTGTCAGTGGGCACGGGGGTGTAGCCTGCTGGCTCAGGACTGGGCGGCGGTGTGGCAAGCTGTGTCGGCAATTGCTGAGGAGGTTCAGCAGGCTCTACAACTGGAACAGGCTGTGAGGCCGCTAGCAGCTGTGTTGCACCATCAGCCTCAGGCTGGGCAGCGTCCACGGCTGGCTCCGACACAGGAGCGCCGGCAGGCAACGGCGGCTCAGCGGGCGTGGCAGGCGACAGGGTTCCAGGAAGTTCAAAGGCGAGTTCTGAGGGCCTTGCTGCCCTGCTGCTAACGATGTTGACCGCTAGGACCAGGCAGGCGATAAGGAGAGGACCAAGAACGTCAGGTGAAGCCGGACGGGTCATGTTGAAGCGCCAGCCTGGGCAATACAGTATGCAGCATCAACAGCTCACTTCTTTCTGATTGGTGAATTGACTCGACACAAGTATAAACTCTGCTTGAAGCACCTTCCCAAAGGTTCTTGGGCGGATTGAGGGTGGTAATCAGGTGAAAAGCGGGGAGCTTTAAACTGTGGCTCAATGCCCTGGGATTGAATTTTCCAAACACCGACGTGTTCTATGCTCCGACCAAGACAACTGAATGCGCCACCGCCGTGGTGGTGCCGCTGGGCACCCGCTGGGCGCCTTAGCGCTGACGGTTGGCCAACAGCACCTTCTCAGCGCTCTGCATATTGCAACAACGGATTGGACGGCGGCACTCAGCTTGCCCTGAAATTGAGCAACACTGTGAAACCAGGGTTGCCAGGTGGGATGACTAGTGCCTGGATGGCTGCCGCTACTGCCAATGGGCACACAGTGCCCGTTCCCGACAATGCGGTTATTTGCTTCTCCTCCCACAAAATGCACTGTCACGCCCGCACTGCATCATCTTCCTTTGATGCACAGTCTTAAACTTGAAAGTCAAATGGCGTGTTTACAAACAGTAGGGAAGGTGCTACAAGGTAGAACACAGACAGAACCAGGAATGTCGCTAAAAACCTGTCAGCATCATCATCAGGTTGCAGCCCAGACGTTATTGCCTTGCTGTGCATCTTCCAAATGCTTTCAGGGGTGGACGGCATCTTTGTACGACCCCTTTCAGCTGGCTACATAGCCACTGGTCCACTCCACTACCGGTCCTTGAGCATAATGAGCTGGAAGGGCTCCAGGTGTGAGTTCTTGGAACTTGAGGGTGCAGAGGCTCTGCTCATATATGGTGCCAGAGCCATCATCGCTGCAACACAGCAGAACCAAGCTGTTAGTTTGACTCTTAGAGACGTACAGCTTGTGAGCGGCGGCAACTGTGGACAACTGGGATTGGCTGGAGCAGTATAGGTTTGGCAATGAAGTACAGGTATACAGGTGGCAGCCCGAGCAACCGATTCAAAGAAGCAAGCCATCTTAGCGGCCAGCTGCGTTTGCCAGCCCGAAAGGTTGAAAGCACAGCGCTTGCTAATGCGATTAGCTGTCACAGGCAGTAGCAGCGAGGCAGGCGTTGGCAAAGGCAACAGCTGCTCAAGTTGCCAGCACAGGTTAGCAAAGCGCCGCAGTTGCCAGCTGCCAGCCAACGCACCATCCTTGGGATCGTGGGCAAAATACATACACATTACAGCCGGCGGTCTCCAGGCAGGCGGTGCAGCACTCGGCTACAGAGGGCTGGTTGCGTAGCTCCCGCAGGACATCGCCCATCGCATTGAACTGGGGCAGAAGTGAGCATTGCCTAGGCTCAGGTCCTGCCGGTGGCGAGAGAGGAGTTGCCGCAGGAGGTGAATTGGTTGGTGTCGGCGCTGGGGAAGAAGACGGGCCAGGCAATGATGGCGCGGTTGGTGAGGCTGGCGGCTCGGGTTCAAGCGGGGGGCCTGCCACTGGTATGGCTAATTCCGAGGGCCTCGCTGCCCTGATACCACATAATGGAAGTGTTGAAAGCAGGCAGGCGATGAGAAACGACCTTGTTAAGCGAGGAAAGGCGACAGAGTCCATTTTTGAGCTAAGCAGTTTGCACTGGCAGCATGATGTGCTGCAATCAGGACAAAACAGCACTCTCAGCCACAGTTGTCAGGTTAAGAAAGGCAGGAAACGTCCCGCCAGAAGTGCGAGGTGGTTTCATACATGTACTGCAAGAGTGTCTTAGCACTACTGGTGGCCAGCTTTGTGCCAAGTGCACCGTCCAAGACTAGGTACAAGCCAGCGTCAATGCCAGCTCGGCCGCATATGCCTATTGTGCAGTGAGCACCAGCACCGTGGCATGCTGGTTCATTTGTGCGAACCGTGTGTGATGCCTGCTTTCCACAGGGCATGCCAGCACAGGCTAGGGGTTGAGGAACTGGGGATGAGGGTGTGGCGGTTTCGCCCTTATTGCCAGCGGCACTACTGGCAGTGCCACAGTTAGGCATTCAGCACGAGCAGTATATATGCACAAACATGTAATGGTCCGCTGCACTAAAAGGTGTTATAGCGGGGCCCTACCACGTTGGGGATAGTAAGCTAGCGTCCCAAGGCTGGGCGGCCTTCTTCCGCCATGCCGCCCGCCAGCTCAGCAGGGCTGCCTAATCTCATCCAGGACATCTCCCACTCCTCGCTTTGGCATAACGGAGGCGTGTATCATCGGCTTCCGTTTTGCGCGTTCGTCTGGCGGGCACAGCCCGTGTTTGCACAGGGTCCGCTGAATTATCGTCAGGGCAGCTTGCAGTTCTGCAGTGAGTGTGCGCAGGCGTAAAGCGTCATCCTGTAGGGGCTCGGCTGCACAGCTAGCGAACCCTGAGTCTGGAGTAATCCCCGTATCTCCTCCTCCCGGAGAGCGCATTCAAGTGTGCAGCGCGTTTGACCAAGTACCAAAGCCATGCGTCTGGCGACACCGGCTCAGGGGTCAGCCCTCGGTGCTGCCCGTGCCTTCCGCCTTCCGGCACTGCAGGTCCGTGGTGCGCTGGCAGGGTACAACGTACAGCTCTTGCCTGGTGTATCCAGCATGCATATCAACCTTCACAAGCCAACAAATTTGTGATTTGGTTTGAATGCAGCAGCTGCCCGCCCATACCAGGCGGCAGCGGTACAGCTCTCCCTGCTGTGCCGCTAGTGGTGCGCCCTGGCGCTATGATGACCTGTCCGGATCATCCATGGGTGAGTCGCGCATCTGTGTGCTGCTAAGTATTTGTGTAGTGTAGGTATCCAAGCAGTTAGAGCTGGAAGCACAGTGTTCTCCTGCGCAACGTCCCAGCGGGGCACGCTGAAGCAGCTTGCCCGTGTTTGCTGGCTGCAGGTATCAACAGCAGCCTGCGCGGAATCACCAGCTTCGATGACCTCTGGGGAGAGCAGCTGCGAGCCATGCAGCGCGCACAGGCTGAGTTGGCAGAGATGCAACGCCAGGTCAGCACGCATTCTTTCAGTTCCTCCATCAGTCACAGTCGACTTGGCTGAAGTGGTGCATGAGGGACAGGTTGGTGGTCATGTATATGCATCATGAGCTTGGTGGGCCTGCTACATACTGGAAAGGTCTGCTGACGGTGCTTGGCTGCAATATTGGCTTTTCGCCGGCTGCAGATGGACCAGCGTTTTGAAATGGCGCAGATTGAAATGCAGCAGATGGAGCAGGCGACTGGCAGCGGACGAGTGGAGCGGATTGAAGGCCCTGGTGGGCCTTGTGGTTACCGCTGGCAGCGCTCTGAGCAGCAGCAAGGTGAGGCGTACGTCTGGGATAGTCACAAGTTTGGGTTTCACGGCTATCCTTGCTCATCAGTCCAATATTCTGGCCCCCAGTCCTGATGTGTTTTTGAGCTGAGAGGAGGGAGCCAGGGGGACCGCAGGGGACCGTTGTGACCCCCTCGCTTATCGCATGCACGAGCGATGTGTTTACCAAGTTTTATGTGGTGCCTGTATGCAGATGGCTCCTACCGTGCTTACCGCTCAGAATCCTTCACGGTGGTTGGCGTGCCAGCAAACGGCTGCCGCAGCTTGGACATGTATGCGGCACCGCCATCTGCCCTTCACCTTGGACCACTCAATGGGGCGGGACTGCTCCTAGCGGCCGCCTTGGCGGGCTTCTGGGCGGCAGCAACCGCGGCCTTCAGCCGCTGCTACCACCTCACGATCTACAAGGATCGCAGTCGCTGGTGGATGCTGTTGACCTGGCCATTGCTGCTTCTTTTCAGCTCGGAGTTCAGGCAGCAGTTTTGGGCGGCTTTGCGGGGGCGGGCGGCTGAGGGCAGCAAGCAGTCGGGCCAGGCAGATGGAGAGCATTTCGTCCCCAGCATGCCTGGCAAGCAGGTGTAAGTGTCAAGGGCCATGCAATCTAAGGGCAATGGCGGGTCGCGTACACATTTGTTCTTGTTGTTTGGCCGTGTTCCATGCTTGTGCACTCGTACCTGATACACATGTAAAATTAGCGAAGACAGCTTCCAGGTCTAGCAAAACTGACGCTGTCGCCAGCATGGCAGCGAGCTCCCAACCCTCTCTCTGTCACCCTCCAACGCTGGTTTTGCCGGTCTCTATAGTGATCAAAGCAGCTCTGACCACCAATCTCACTAGTCCACCGCAACCATGCTTCGTGCGGGAACCCACCGACTGTCAGGGGCGCTGCGGACTCGCGGCATGGCCACCCAGGCTGCCGTGAGTTGCAAAGCGAGGAGGATGCCGGTTCTCCGTCTGTCCAAAGCACAAGCGGTGGTTCCGCTGCTGCTGCCGCCGCCTGGTGCTGCCACCGCCAGCACCATCTCAGCCTCACCTCCATCTCAACCTTATCCACGTTGCCCTGAACAGGTCACGTTGCCGGACCTTCCTTATGACTACGGGGAGCTACAGCCAGTTATTATTCCAGAGATTATGGAACTCCACCACAAGAAGCACCACCAGGTGGGCAGGTGTGCGCAGGCCACGTTTCTGCACATTGCGAGGCTACAATGCTAGGGGCCCTTAAACCTGTGCCAGTCACGTATGGCTGCTGTCACCGTGCCTAGGGGCATGCAAACTCGCTCGCTTAGTCTTCCCTCTGCTTCTGAAATACATGCCCTGTCCCATCCACCATCAACGTACGCTCGTCATCCCCCACCCCCTTTGCAACCCCCCACCCCACACAATCAAGCACACACTCCAACCCAACTCACAATCTTGTCCACCACAATTCTCCACTTGTCTGGATGTCTGCAGGCTTATGTGACCAACTTCAACAAGTCTCTGGAGCAGTATGCGGAGGCGGAGCACAAGGGAGACGTGGAGAGGATGATTTCGCTACAGCCCGCACTCAAGTTCAATGGCGGAGGTGCGACACGCCTCCGTTGCTTGGCCAGCCTCCTGCTGCTGCTGCTGCATATGTTCAACGGAGGCGGTGCAGTGACCGGCCTTCTGTGCTGGCATTGGTCGGCCTCCGGTCCTCGGCTCACCCTGTCACTGTGTCTGGCATTGGCAAGCTAGTCTTGGAGGGCAGTGCTGGTTCATGGCAGGGCTAACGGACGTTGGCAAGGGGTGTGGAGAGCATGGGCTGGGAGCAGGTTGACCGAGGGAGAGCTTAGCAGCTGGAGTCGGTGGCAGACAGGGTGAAATATGTGGTGCCTGTTTTAGACAATAGCCAAGCTTCTGGCCGCATGCGGTGCCTATTTATGAGCCTGTCCATGCTGTCCCTCCCCCATCTGGTGCAGGGCACATCAACCACAGCTTGTTCTGGCAGATGCTCACCCCGCCCAAGGTGTGCTGGGAGGATGAGGAAGAGTGTTTGATCACACGATTCATCCATGCGCACCAGCATGTGCACAACGCTGCTTCCTGCTGCTGCCGCCGCTGCTCCCTGTGTGAATGCCCCACCCGTCCGCCCCCCGCAGGACTTCACCCCACCCAGTGGTGCTCTTGAGGCCGCCATCCGCGAGCAGTTTGGCAGCGTTGACGCCATGGTGACCCAGTTCAATGCCGCCACGGCGGGGGTGCAGGCAAGTGGGGGCGAGGGAAGGAGGGCATTTGTGGGT
>JAAMXP010003207.1:0-20873 GCA_019693395.1 Ettlia oleoabundans | reverse complement strand
GCTGATGGCTGTGCCACCAGCCGTGAGAGGCTTCGTTTGCTGGTCTGCATTGCTTGTTGTATTCAAGGCTCCCCTAAAGCCTTGTGAGCATGCTCTTGCGCACCGTAAGACGCATGCCATGCTCCACAGCGTCAACGACCCTGCTGGGCTCCACATCACGAGCAGGCCGTGTCAGCATGCCCGGCTGGCAGAACCTGCACTAGATGCAATGGCATGACGAGCCACCCAGTCAACTGGCCAGTCTCATCTTTACAAGCCTGTGGAAAGCATCCCTTGTGGCCATGCTGCTGCTGGCAATGCAGCCAGCCAACCACTCCTTTCCACTATCCCATCAGCCAGCTAGCTTTCCAGCCAGGCAGGTCTCAAACGCAACCAGCCACTTGGGGTGCACCTGCAGCCCCGGGTGCATCCCCGCCGGATCTCCACCGTCAGTCGGTTGTGCACCGTGTCCACAAACGGCACCAGCCCTATCTGTTGGAAGGGATCTGGAGCGCAAACCCGGCGCTTGATGCGCGTTGGCAGGTCCTCTCGTGTGGGAAACACGGCGCCACCCCAGCTGCAGGTCACCACAGGATTGGAACACCACATGATTAAGGTAGGGGTGGAATAGACTCCAGTCAGAAGGCAGGAGACAGTAGCATTGAGGAGTGGCACAGGGGTCCTCAGTTGGCACAGGCAAGCTTCACCATCCCCGCCAGAAGTGCAGCAAGAGCCACAGCAAGTCCGATGACAACAGCGGGGGCTCGGCTAATGTCTGCCTGCATAACCGAGCGCATGCAACCAACTCCGCCTCACCCGCCAGGCGCATCGTAAAACTGCAGCATGGCACGATGAGGAATGCAAGACGGAGGGCAGTCAATATGAAAGCAGTGAACTACCGTTAGATGTCAATCAAGCATAGTGATATCACACTCAAGTATGACCGGCGGTACTGACCACAAGCAATGCAGCAACATAAGCAACAGGGCAGTCTTAGCAGGGTATGCAGCAGCACCCACAGCGGGAGGCGCGGCTGAGCTGCCAGCTCACATCACCCGATTGGCACATTGAAAGGCGGCAGCAGCAGCCTCAGCGGGCCCAGCTGTTGCAGTAGCGCTAAAAGCAGGAGACACCAATAACTAGGGGCGGGCCTCACCTGAGGCACGTAGACCCCCTCCACAGTTGTTGCGAGGCGATACAGTGTGGCATCTCGGTCCAACCCATCCGCACGGCACTGACGCAGGCACTGCCCGATCTCAACAAGCACCTCCTCGCCATCCCCAAGCGCAAAAAAGTCCATGAACATGCTGAAGGGTTCTGCGGGAGGAAAGAAGAACAACAAGGCCGTTTGGTACTGCTCTGAATCACAGACATAGATGGGATGATGGATAGCTGTGTTGGGGGGGGGAACAACAAGGCACACGGGTGTAACCAAGAACAGACATCCGGATGATAGCTGAACAGCATCGTGTCGAGAATTGCAGCACAATATGTGGGGCAGATTGCCACAGCTAGAGTGTTGTTGCAGGTGTTTGCAGGAAAAAAGCCAGCCTGCTGGCTATGGCACCTGGCGCACCTGGATTTGAGGTGGCAGTGGGGCCGCCTGCAAAGATGAGCGGGTAGGAACCCGCGGCAGGGTCCCAGGGCTTGCCCGCCTCCTCTTTACGCTCCTGCAGGGCACTGAACGAGGTGGTGGATTTGCTTTGAGGGTTCGAGACACCTCTAACTTCACCACCAAAGCTGCCATCCCTTCTTTGCCTCTGCACTACAACTTGGGCAACCGCTCTTGGCCTTACAATTGAAGCTAGTTTACAATATTTCAGCAAAACCCATGCTCACCATTGGACCCTGGGGTACACAGCAAGAGATACTTTGATAGATATCCGCGCATATCAGCTTCCTTGCTCACCTCCCAAGTGATTGGCACGCCTGCCTGCCGCAGCATCTCAAGGATGTTTGTGCCACCCAGCTCATACGACAGACTAAAGCCCAGCACATCAAAAGCGTTCAGAGGCCGCCGGCTCTCCACCCCAAACAGCCGTCGCCCGTACTTGGCGAGAAGGGCCTGCATGGGGGACGAGGGTTGGTGGGACAAGGGAGGCAGGACTGGAAGAGTGGAGGGGAACAAGAGGCACTGCTGCGAGAGTGGAGGGGAAAAAGAAATATGGCAGGCAGGCAAGCAGGCAGGCAGAGATGGCAACAACGCTCTTCAGTTCTAAGCTCTGCATGGTAGGTTCCCTACCGGCACACGGAACTGCGAGCCACACGCAAGTTTAATCCTTAATCACTATCTCCAACCACCTGCTTGCTTTATTAGTCACCCCCAAGCCTGACTATACAGCCACTACAGTCCCATAGTAACAGCGTGGATGTGCTTCTTGGCGTTGATTTGTTCCGCTCCCTACCTGCATGTCCTCTCCTGGGTAGTAGGCTCGGTCGCACAGCAGCCCCTCTTGCTGGTTCAGGATGCTATACAGAATGATGTGGCCAAGGTTGGAGGCCCCAACTACAGGGTTGATGTGGAGAGGCAACTGGGGTTTATCCATATATATTGTTGGCACTGGATTGGAGATGCAGGCCTGAATTGAAATCAGAGAGATGACACTGGCACTGGACTGGACATGCAGGCCTGACGCTTGGAGATCAGCAGGAGGGCACATTTCCTGCGCCAGCGTGCGCACACAGTGGCAGACATGTACTAGGTGCATGCCAGTTCTTCCCTCTAACTGTCTGAGCATGCACCATGCCTTTGGCACTCTGCATTGGCACCGGCAGCAAGTCCAATGCCACCCACCTTCGTAAATCTCTGGGTATGTCAGTGCAAAGCGGATGTCTGCTTGCTCCCAGGGCTTGTGCACAGCCCCGTACTCGTTTCCGAGGTACCGGGCAGGGGACTGCAGCTTGAGCCACTCAGCACGTGGGATGCCGTAGATGTCGCCTTTGCCTGCCTGCAACCAGGCGCATAGGCAGGGTCTATGAAAGGGTAGGTCATTGCTAACCGCCGAGCGCCGGGATACGAATCAATGCAGGCCACAAAAGCGATTGCCGTGCAGCAGTAGTGTCCTTCTTGGTCCACCAAACCACTTGCCTGCAATGAACGCTCCTCACGGGCCTCCAGCTCTGACGGGCTGGGTGTGGGTGCAACTGCTGGTAGCCCAAGCTCAGGCGCAGCAGTGGCAGCCGTGCGACGGTGGCCCCGCCGCTGCTGGCAGCGCAGGCTTCTGCCATTCCGCCGTGTCGACAGCGGCCCTGACCTGTAATTTGCAACCGTATCGTCGATTATCAAATACCAAGCTATTGAGGGAGCCTCCCAAACACTACACAGACTCTGCAAGTGCAACGCTTGCCTGGTGGTCGACAGGCCGTGGCCGGCAGCGGCCATCATAGCAGTTTGCATTTGATCGCCAGCGGACACGTAGATGCGCTGCAATGCGAGTATAACAAGCCAACAAAGGGAACGTCGCCACCGGTACCCGCTTACGGGTCCAGAATTAATGTCATGAGCGATCAACAAGTCCTTGTTTGGTAGTGTATGGTCCATAAGTTGGTTTCGGTTGCTTTCGCCACCGTGCTGTGCTTGCTGTGCTGTGGAGCTGCTCGTAGGTGAGCATAGAAGCTCTCGAAGGCATGCATGCATATATGGATTGTTAAGGTGGTGCATTTGGTTACGACCGGCACCTTCGGTTAACACATGTGGACCCTGCCGGCCCAGCTAGCGGCTCTACTGGTGTTGGCAGCACACTCTGTGATACACATCAGGCGCAACATTAGAACCAAGGCTCTTCTGCAGCGTGCCCAGGTACGTTGACGTGCTTGCCAGCCGGCGGCAGCGGTGCGGCTTAGTCATGCTGGAAGCCCAGCTGCACGGCCGTCACAAGCATGCGAAATGCATGCCAAGCCTGCACCTTTGCATCGTGCAGGAGGAAGCCAAGTTTGCTGCAGATGAACGGCGGGCTGAGCGTGCAGGCCGGATAAAGGCAGAGGTGTGCAGACCTTTGGGCGGGTGGTGCCGCATGTTGTTGCCTGTTGACTGCCCTGCTTCCCATCAATGGGAAGTAGTCACAACAGAAGTACTGCTGCCTTGCAGAAAGAGCTCCGCCAGCTGCAGCTACGGCTGGGGCAGCTGCAAAGCAGCTCGACGCCTCCTGCTTCACTAGCACCTCAGGGCAGCGAGCACCCACACAGCGGTGGCACCGACAGCCGTTCAGCTGTCGGCAGCAGCAGCGATGGCAGGCTCGACCTACAGCAGGTGGCCTTCCCTCTGCGCCCCATTGGGCTCTTGCGCTCCTGCTTCTCAAGGCGGAATGGCACGCCCCGCCAGCCTCTCCTGGTGCCCGCCGCCCGGGCACAGCTGACTCTGCGCCAGGGGCTGACCCCTGATTTCTTTGAAGGGCTGGAGCAGTACAGTCATTGCTGGGTGCTGTACATCTTCCATGAAAACACAGACCTGCAGAGGCTGTGGTCTGAGCGGGGCAGCGGTGTTCGCGGCAAGATTAGGCACGTCCATACACCACTTAGGCTGCACCTGCTACCACAGAGTTAAACACAGTTGCCCAGCCTGCTTCGCCCTTGCCAGGGACCTCACCCGCCAGGCAGCTCCACCCACCAAGTGCTGAGGCGCACTCACCTTTCAAGCAATGTGTTGCCTGTCATACACCTTAGATGTCTGTTGGCATGGCTCAAAGTTGTCAGACTGTATGATTTTGGTAGCTAAGGTGGCTAAGGTTGGGTAGCAACTCATACCCCCTTACCTCTCCTTGCAGGGTCCCCCGCTTAGATGGCGGCAAGATGGGCGTGTTTGCCACTCGCTCACCACACAGGTCTATCTGCTGCCGCTGCTCCAGTGCTCCCATGCAAATATCTGTCACTGTTGGCTCCCATTGCTCCCTGTTGCTCAGTGACTGCTCCAGCCTCCTGCCTTGCGCTGCTTTGGGAGCACTAGCCCAAACAGGGAACCAGTGGTCCGTGGCAGTTTCCTCAATCTGCCAGTCGTTGACCATAAAATCAACTGACCCCGCCATGATATGCTGAGAACCCCACGGAGTCTCCTGTCAGCATTTCCAACGGCTGCAGCCCCTGCTCTGCTCCCGCAGGCCGTGTCCCATTGGGTTGAGCATCGCGCAGGTGGTGGCTGTGGAGGGGCGCACACTGGTGCTAGGTGGAGCTGATATTGTGGATGGCAGCCCGGTGCTCGACATCAAGGTAGGTGTCATGGGAAGCTGGGTTGACGTTGTTGACATTGAGATTGAGGCCGGATATCGTCTAACCACATGGCATGAATGCACCGCATATGAGTTACAAAGGAAGTTGGACTTTACTTTGTGATACATATAAAATATCTATTAATATCACACGCAAAGTCGACTGAGTTGATGACATGCCTTCGCATGCTCCCGCCGGCCCGCAGCCCTTTGTGCCGTTCTGTGACAACGTGCCTACGGCAACGGCGCCCTCTTGGGTATCAGCCGAGGTGGGTGGTTGTCACCTAGTTTGGCTGGATAGCGTCTGTGACGTCGTGATTTTCACAAGTGGTAATGCTGTTATGCCATTGAGGCACCGCCAGTTGGTAAGTGATGTGGTGTCATCTGCGGCTGTTGGGCGAGTGCTGCACTGCTGGCCCAACTTGCAGGCGGAGAATGACCCGCTGCAAATTGGGGAGCTAAGGTTGTTGCCAGAGGCGGAGGAGGCGATGAAGAGGTGCTGGCGGGAGCTGGGGCGGCGCTCGCTGTACCGCAGCTTCGAGCAGTACAGGGAGCTGGTAGCGCAGGTGAGAGAATCCCAGCTTTAGACCCCGCCATGCTGGCACTGAATACTGACGGACAAAAGTTTATGCGTTGAGGATCGCTTCTTTTTTCTGACATAGGTTATTGCTGACGCCTCGCTTGCATGCTCTGTCGGGCTGTTCGCGATGCCCTAAACGTTGCTGCCTATATCCCACCTGTTGCAGCCCATTGATCTGCCCTGCAGGTGCTCTCTCGGGACATCCGCAGCGTGACACAGCGCGTCAAGGTCCCGCAGCGTGCACAGCACGGTGGCCCTGCAGCGCTTTGCGGCGACAGCAGCAGCGGCAGCAGCAGGAGACATCAACCTTTGTCACACTCTGCTGCAGACCAGCAGCAACAGAACAGCAGTGCAGAACTGGAAGGCATAGAGGTTGAAGAGGAGGGGAATGCAGTGGAGGAAGGTTTTTGGAAGGTGGTCCTGGATGGTATCCAGCTTAGCTATGATGTGGAGGAGGACAGCAGGCACGTCGCATTGCGCAGCGCACGGCTGGCTACTGCTTTGGACAGCTGAACGTGAACCTTAGAGCATGTGCTCGCAGCATTTTAGACCTCCGCCCAGGGCTTGTTTGATTGTACCGCCAATGTGCTTGATACTTGATGGCCGTGCACTGTTACACATCCATTGGCTTGTCACATCGAGGGCAGAGGAATGGAATGAAGGGTTGAAAACATGAAGGCAGGAGGGCAGCAGGAAGCAAGTGTGCTGTGGGATTGGCACCCTGTAACAGACAAGAAATGGAGAAAGCAGAAGATGTAGAGCTGCCCACCGCAAGCACTAGGCAGCGGCTCATGTCATGGCAAGGCGAGTTGGCCAGAGCTACAGACGTGAGGTCAAACACACAGCTGCAGCTCCTCGGATCTTGACTGCATGCCTCAAGCTTGGCAGTCAGTGATGCGCAGCCAGCATGGTCAATTGCCACGCTGAAATCGCGCGATAATACGTGGCTCACGCCTGGCCCTCAGGCCTGGCAGCGGCACCAGCTGCCCCGTCCGCCATGGGCGCCGCCTCGCCAGCAGGGAAGGCTGCCGAAGCGCCCGGCATGATGCCTGGGAAGCCCGGGGGCATCATGAATGCGGCGCCAGGCTGTGTGGCGTACAACAGTGGCAGCTGGCCTAGCGGACCCTGCTGCATCAGCTGCTGTTGTTGCTGCTGTGGCACGCCCTGCTGCTTGCTGGCATCGGCGCCACCCAGCGCTCCAAACAGCGTTCCACGCGCCTCGCTGCTGGAGAGCGGGCCCTTGCCCTGCTCACAACACAGGAAGAGCACCAGTAGGAAAAAGGTGAGTACAGAAACAACAATACGGCTTGCATATTTTGCGACAAGTGCACAAACAAGTGCCAACATGTGCTGAAGAACTATCACTTCAATGCAGCCACCCTTGGCTGCCAGATATGCACACAACACGAAGGCATTAGGCGAGCACACAAGCACACAAGACCAGGCGCATAGACATCCGCAACGGCAGGCGCAAGCAGCACTGCGTACCCCCTAAAGAGCCTGTACCTTGTCGCCAGTCCTGCCCTGCCCCTCATCCTCTGTTGAGGAGTCAGGCATGCCCTCGCCCTCACGCCGCTGGCGCTTGGCGGAAGGATCCTCACCGGCGCTACCGGGAGGCAACCCAGCCACCCCCTCACCACCTGGCATGGGCTGTCCTGTGATGGCGGCAGCTGCGGCGGCAGTGCCATCAGCCACCAGCTGGCCATCCGCTCCCACCAACTGACCGGCTACCTGCAGCCAGACGACCATGGCGTTTCCGCATGACCAACACGAACCCTAAAGCACAACCCCTGGTGGCTACGCCGCAGCTGAATACGCGCCCAAAAGCTTGCCACGACTGTCTGCATCATTCCCACTGCAACTTGCACAACAAGCGCCTCTTTGCTAGCACCACGCCCTTTCCTGCCTTCAACCCAGCCCCGTTGTTCTTACCGGCGGCAGGCCCATGCCCATGCCCTGCATGCCTCCAAGGAAGGCCATCATCGAGGGGTTGCCGTCCAGCCCCATCACCGGCACGTACTGCAGAACGCAGTTTGAAGGTATTAATGCAGGCTGGTTTTTCAAATGGTGGCAGTGGTGGGGTCGGGGTGGTGGTGGGAGGGGTGGGGGGGGCAGTTCAGCTGTGGTTGGGGACTGCGTCTTGCTATGGAGGGAGGCTCTCCATAATTGACAGATGCAGTTCACTATTGCTGCCCAGACCCATATCACGGCATTCTGCCCGAAAAAATAAGTTTACTAAAAGCAACGGTAATCATAGCCTTAGCTATTATGGTTTAAGACCACATCGCACACATTCGCCTGCACCTCCCACGTTGCGCTTTGGGTTGCAGTCGCATGCGACATGATGACACAACACAAAGAAAAGGCACACACAGACACAGGCCCCACCTGCAGCATGTTGAGCCCGCTCACTCCTCCAGCCAGCATATCCATCTGTGTCTTAGCCTGGCTCTTCATGTTGGCCACAGCCTGGTGCAGCTCACCGGGCGCTGCAGCAGGGAAAGATGGCTGAACGGTGGGTGGTGGTGTAGGCCGGGCGATGGTTGTTGCGTTTGATTCACTGGCGGGCGTCACACGGCGCCGGCACAACAACAGGAGCAGCAGACAGGCGGAAAGAGGAGCCACACTGCGTGGTATATCCCTGTCTTTCCTCAACGGCTCTTCAGTTGACGCGAAAGTGAAGCTGGCCGATCAACCCCAGCAGTGACGCACATGTGTTGGCCTTGTTTGTTGCCGCGTTCAGCACGTCAATCAGGTGCCTCCAGATCTCCACCTCTGACATGCGGTCAAGGTCAACGGTGTTGCCCCCGCTGCGCCCACGCCGTGTCTACAATGCGGGAACGGAAAACGTGCAATGGTGCGCACGTAGGGCGGGCAAGAGAATGAGCACAGAAACAGGAGTAGAAATGACACAGCGGACTGACTGGCAGATGGCACCTCGAGATTTGATGGCGGGTTGTGGGAGCTGTTGAGGAGGAACCACGAGAAAAGCAGTGGAGGAGGTGCAACAAGGTCCAGGGCAGGAGATGTGAATAGCGCATGATGAGTCAGTGCATGTGCAAGGATGCGTGGATGGTGCCGCATCGAACCGGGCATTGGCAGCAAACAGGAAGCGCTCATTCTTGCAAGCTGACTAGCACTCAACAATAAACCCGACACACAGCCAGCCAGCCAAACAGCCAGCCAGCCAGGGCAGACAGTCTGCAGCTGCCAGCCAGTCAACACAAGGACAGCAAACTCACCACAGGCTCGCCATCAGCGCCGCGCTTCACAGCCGGCAGCTGGGGGATGGGCTGAGCCACGGGGTTCTTCTCCGCCTCACGCACGGCCAGCAGGGTCAGCGGCAGGGGCCAGCAGTGCGGGTGCACGCCGATGGCCTGAAGCTCAGAGTCCAGCGCCTCCCAGCTGCACAAGGCCATATTTGTAATACAATGTAGGTTACAACAGTAAGATATAAGATGTGATACATAGGTGTATGATATACTGAAACACTGGAAATTAGAGGCTAATGTCCCAGGCTTGTGGTAGGAACTGCGGAGAGCGCAAGCAGACCAGTGCCACGGCTGTATTGCACCCATCCACCCCACACACAGCCACAGACCAGCACAGCAACAACACATGCACCCCACAGGAAGGCCAGCGCGCCCACCTGCGGCCAGGCTCGCGCTTGGCGCATTTCTTGGTGGACTCCTCATCCACTGGCCGACCCAGAGCCCAGCTGAAGAGCTCAGCAACGTAAGAGTACCAGCCATTGGGCACCTGCGGGCAGGAGATGATGAAGCGCGCGGCAGCAAGCCATGTGAACCTGATGAGAACATAATGAACAAGGCATTGTAACCGTGGACTTCTGTTGACGGGGAACCCAATCAAGACCCCACGGCAGCTAAGTAAATCATTGTGCTGGTAGTGGAGCTCCAGTGGCATATAAAGCAGGCCAGCGGCACCCCACAGCGCAGCTTGAAGCTAGCCCGGTCAGCACAAACCCAACCACGATAGACAAAGAGCATCACATGTACGCAACCAACACAAGGTCTCATTCCAACAAAGCAGTGCCACGGGTGTGTCAGGCAGCAGCCACCAGCTCACCCCCCAGGCTGGTCGCGGGGCCTCTCCCAGAGTTTTCTCCAGGTAGTTCTTTATCTGCTCCTCGCTGATTCGGTTGCCGCCGCCCGCCTCCTCATTGGCACCGATGTAAGCGATGGATTGGGGCAGAAGCTGCAAGCAGGCGCAGGTTACACTTGATTTGTGAGCTTGAAAGCGGTGCTAGAGGTGGAAAGAATGGATGTCTTACAACGGACCACTCCGCTGAAGTGCTTGTTGGCCCATAGCATAGCCCATTAGTGGCCAGCGAATGCAACCTGCCGGGCCTGGATGCGCGCGCCATGCAAACTGGCGACCCGCCCGTGCCTCAAACCAGATGGTCAACATAACCCCGCCAACAACCCGCCCACCAACCCACCTTGACCAGGATGCGAACCAGCTGGCGCATCTCATCCATGGGGCCGCGCCGTGTGGGCTTGCCGCTCCTGCTGCGCGGTCCCGGCTGCTCCCCCATGTCTGCAGCCTCCATGGTGTGGGGCACCTGCGACTCGCAGTAGTGCAAATGAACCACGGGTTGGAAGGCGGGAAAACGTCTTCTCAAAACAAGGACGTTCATTTCAGGAGGGGCATGACACACTCAAACTTGTTGGATGATCTCAAAGCGGACCGGTGACGCGCGCAACCCTGATTACATTGGCTGGCCGCAGATGCTTTGCGGGTAAGGTCAGCTCACCGCCATGTGGCTCCAGTCCATGCCCAGCACGCCTGGCATGAGAGCCATCATCTGCTCCATTGGCAGCGCCACAGCTGCCGCCGCGGCTGCCGCCATCTGTTTCTGCTGCTCCTCTGCCGACAGGGTGCCCCCGGCGGTGGCACCTGGGGGCAGGCTGCTCATGTTCTGGCTCTCTGGGAGGTCGGGCGGGGGGATGTCTGCTGGCTGCGAGGCCTGCTGAAAGGTGAGCGGGTTTGCTGGTGGCTCGATGAGAGATTCTTGGGAAAACTGCGGGGGCTTGTCCCGCTGCAGTTCCTTGTCCGCAAAGTCCGAGAGCTGGCTGAGCTTGGAGATATCCACGCCTGTGCCGCCTGCCTTGCCTGCCGCGGCCGCTGCCGCCGCTGCTGCCGCCGCTGCTGTTGTCGAAGGCTGCCCGTTTGCGCCTGCGCCGCTTCGCCCGGCTGCTGCTGCCTGCTGTTCCGCGTTCGGAGGAGCCTCTCCTCCCCTCAGCAGCTGGCCAAGCTCGTTCACGGCTGAGGCCATCTACAGCTCACTCGCTTCCCGGCTTTTGCCTGCCGGGGGGCAGTGATCGGCGATGATGGCTTCCGCGGCCCCACCACGCACGTCTGAGCAGCCGAGAGTCTCGATCTCGTGCCTGCCGGGCTGGGCGCCCGGCTTTGAAGCAAGGCAGCGCCGGTCAGGAGCCGTGCAGTGCTTTGAAGTGCGAGTCACCTTCGAAACAAAGGCACCTGCTGCGTGCAGCGCAAGGTGTGCATGCCGAGCGTGGAGTGGATGCTCTGGGCGGCCCCAGCACTCACGCCTCCTTCCACCCATACCTGCGCGACCGCACAGCGCCCATACTCTTTTGGGTGGCACTGAAGCCGAAAAAACGGGGGTATCACGGCCGCACGCGTCCACCGACTCTACAGTCGTCGCCACCACCGCTCACGGTAGCTGCTTTCCCATAGCAGTGGCAACCTTTACCTCTCCTATATTAACAAACACGTTTACTGGTTACTAATGTCAATCGACGATCCAACAGCTCACTGGTAGGGCAGCGCGTGCAAGGATAATGGCACACAGCTCGGAAGGGAGGCAGAGGGGATGCTGCATGCCGTCAAGCGTCCCACGACGGGCGGACGGGTTGCGGGCTGTGCCAGTGCTCACAAGCACCCCCCGCCCACGCAGCACCAACAGCAGCTCCCTGGCTGCATTTTTGAAGGGCGCAGGCCACAACCCATGGCTGTCAGGGCTCCAGGCAGGGTGACCCAGCGCCAACAACAGGCTGCGGTGCACCAGCAGCCGACCCGCTGAGGCCAACAACAACTCGAAACTTGCGCCCTGATCCAGCGCCCCGCTGCAATGCTCTTTCAGGAAGCGTTCACACGGTGCGCCTGCCCCAACCAGCAGCTCAACGAGGCGCAGAAGCTGGCTCTCAGTGGCTGCGCTGGTGCCATGTGTCTCTTCCGCTGTCAGCTCAATTAGTCGCGCATCAGTGCATAAAGACAGCACCACATCAAGCGCGGACTGGCCACTGGAGTCAGTGTCGCCTGCAGCAGCCGCGCGCAGAAACCACAGCAAGTAGGCAGGCTCGTTGCCAGGTCTGGTATGACTGGCAGTGGGGAAGCGACACGGCAGCTCGCAATGAACCAGCCGATCCAAACCGTATCTGGCCTGCGTAGAGCAAAAGCTGACGGAAATCAGGTGGGAGCACAAGCAGTGTGACTTGCCTGCACATGCGCCCGCTTCAAGGAGCGTCCGACACCTGGCAGCATCCAGCCGTGCAGCAGCTACCAGCAGCGGAACCTCGCCTGAGTCAGCAGGCACCGCAGTAGCGGGGCAACCTGACGACAGGAGCAGTCGTAGTGCAGGCAGCGTGGAGTGGCGCAGCGCAAAGTTGACAGGATTGGCATCGAGGTGGTGGGCAAGACGACCAACATCCATCCTGGCAGCTATGTTGCGGCGCTGTGCATGCTGCGGTTCCCCCAAGCTGTCGGCTCTGGGCCCAGAAACAACTGAAGGAAGCAGCAGTTGCTGCAGCAGGGGCTCACGGCCAGGCTGCAGGGCTGCCTCCAGAAGGTGTTTTGCGGCAACCGGGTCTCCAGGACAATCTGGGTCTAGGCCTGCAGCAAAGAGTACAATGTGTCTGGTGGGCTGCTTACCCTCCACAACCATTAGCATTTTAAACGCTTCCCAGCGTGATCACCAGCGTGAGCTTGCAGCCGCCAGCTGCAGCTGCAGAGCTCACCTCCCTCAAGAAGCGCCAGCAGCATGTCTTCTTCCCCTTTGTTCACCGCCGCCAAAAGCGGCCTGCCACTGCCACTCCGCAGTCCTGCTGCCAGCAGCGCAGCGGCTGCACCGGCATGACCACCTGCCACTGCGTGGTTCAGCACTTCGGCTCCCAGCCCTGCTGCGCTTGCACCTGCAGCCAGCAAGGCTAGCGTGACGTCGAGGTTGGCGTGGCAGCAGGCTGCTGCTAACGGGCAGGTGTGGCCGTGCATGCTACGCCGCACCGCCTCCAAACTGCCCCAAGCAGGTGCCTTGACAGTGTGTTCAGCTTCGACAGGGTTGCAACGGGCTGAACAGTGACCAGGCGAGGGCTGCGCCCCGCAAGCTAACAGAAGCTTGACTGCCTCCAGATTGCCGGCTGCTGCAGCTAGGGACAGCGGCGTTCTGCCACCTTTGTCGACCTGGTTCAAGCATTCGCCACAAAGTAGGCGCACATCAGCGAGTGCTTGCAGCATGGGCAAGGCAGAGCCGCTGTGCTGCGCCAGGCGGCGACAGAGGGTGTGTACTGGATTGCTGCCGTCGGTGGCCTGAATCGCCAGCGTTTGAGGGCGGTGGCGTGCCAGGCATACCACTGTCTCACTGCAAACAGCGCTGGCAGCAGCGGCATGCAGCGGGGTGCAGCCAGAGCTGTCGACGGCTGCTGCATCCGCTCCGTGATTGAGCAGCAGGCGCACAAGCCGGGGGGCGCTCGAGTGTGCCGCTGCTGCCGCCACATGGAGTGGCGCCCTGCTGCTGCTGCTGTCGGCTGCACTTGTGTCCGCGCCAGCTAGGAGAAGGGCTTCTGCACTGGACAGCTGCCCGTTCTCAGCTGCATGCCACAGCGTGGTGCGCCCATCCTGACCAGATGCATCAAGCAAATGGGGGTGCTCCCCAAGCATCTGTCGCAGTGCTGGTACGTTTCCGTCCGCCGCTGCAGATTGCAGGCTGTGTAATGGGGAGGTGTGCTGCCGCTGAGCGTTGGCCGGACGGCGGGCTGTGGCAGTTGGTCCGCCAAAGCCCAACTTGCCTGGCGCTATTGGCTGCTGCAGAGCCGTGCCATGCCCTGAGGCTTCCCAAAATCTCGTGTTGACATCGGGACGCAGGCTTGGACAGACGATGGCCCCCTGTTTGAGACGCCGAAGCATCGGGCATGTGGGACGGCGCCTGCAGCCCAGCCAATGCGTATGGGACCAACAGAATTAACGAAAGCTGTTCTCGGGTCTTGGACAGCTATGGACCGTTGGAGTGCGATACGTGGCAGGGAACAGCCTGGCAGGGCTTGGGAGCGGTCGGCACTGCCTGACTTTCAAGACCGACTTAGCCACGAAAGGGGGACAGAAGGAAGCATGTGCAAAATGTTACGATATTTATTGCGAAGGACCGGGGCAATTCCATTTCACTATTTAGGCTGCCACCGCCGCTGCCGCCGTCGCTGGCATTCCCCACTCCAAGGGCTTGCAGAGCTCTGATATTCATGTTAACCCGTCGTCACAATCACTTACAGGTAACCATAAAACATAAGAAGACATGGCAATCAGCAGCAATAGGGCATGCATCAGCACATCACAACTGGCGACATAAGCAACAAACATGATATAACGCAAGCATCGTGCAGCACAAGTGTATGGTAGTGGCTAACCATGACTAGACCACGTGGTTGCGGTTTGAACATTGTCTACGAGGCTGTGCCTGGCGCGCCCAGCCAACCCCCCCACTTGATAAGGGTGTTGCGGGTCCCGCCAATGGCAGCATTGGCATGCATGGCTCGGTGAGCTCTGCTAGTCTGTTTCAAACCATCAGCAGAGCCAGATGTCCCTTGGGATCAAGGCCCGCGCCCGGGGCAGGGGTTGCAAGGATGGCACACGCTCTCGCACCTGATGGTGTCCCCACTCCCCTTGGTGAGAGTTGCAATTACGCATTGCGGGATCACAGGAAAATGCACAGATCTGTTCGCTGTTTTCAACTCATAGACAAGCCGACAATCTGCAGCAGGTCGCCAACCACAAACAGAGCGTCTGCGTGGCTGCTGCCCGGCAGTTACGCTCAGGGAAGCGGAGGAGCAGGCCTGACTGTTGACTTGCCTTCTGGTTCCCGTTGCAGTCAGCATCCGTCCTGCATGACTTCCATCCAGAGCAGATGTCCAGGATGCGCCGGAAGCCGGCATTGGACGCTGTATACAATAAGCTTGATGGAGAAACCCCAGGTCAGAAACTCTTATGTGCAAGAACAGCAGCGGTCTGTCCCCTGGAGGGTGGCATTGGCTGGCTGTTGGCCTGCTGCTGGGCAATGGCACGCTTAAGCTCAGCTTGGTAGCCTCCTGGCAGCCTCTTGAACCGATGTATTAAAGCTATCTTGAGGCAGAAGTGGCCCATGCACACAGGACCAGAGCCAACAGGCCCAGTGCTGCCTTGGAAGCCTTCATGGTAGATGGCTGGGGGCTCTTGACACCTGCCGAGGCAGTCTGAGGCCCTTTATGAGCCACCAGGTTGCTCGCAGGCGGTACTGCTGACTAAGCAGTGCTGACTAAGCGGCAGGGCACGCTTGCTTGTCAGCAGCCAAGCATGGTGCAGATATGGATGCAATCCGGATATTGCAGCAATATGGTGAGGCAAACTTTGCTGCAGCACGCCTTGGCTGCTTACATGGATTTGCCAGCAGAGCGGTGCTCAGGTCTTGCCGCGGAGCTTGTGCTGGAAACACTTGATGCAGGTGAAGATATCAACGCATCCTAGGAGTACCAGCCATACGTGACTGCCATGTGGCCAGATGCTCTCCTCAGTAGCACTTTGCTGTCCCATCAGCCATCACAGCTGGCGCCGCATCTTCAGCCGCCGCGTTGCTGGCAACCCGTCAGGCTGATCAGGTTGCCTAGGCTTGCTGAGGAGCACTTCCGTGCTTGTTTGCATGTCTCCACGGGCGGTGTAACCCATGCAGTCACTTCAGCTGCGCGCAGAGATGGCGTTGTCGAAAGATGGGAGCCCGCCATACCGTACGGCTGCTGCCACACATCCCTGCCTATGCGCACGAAGAGTTTCTCGCCGCTCTGCGGCCCCGCGTGCCGCCGCCGGCCCAGCGGGAACAGACGGGGCGGGGGCAGCAGGAGGCACAGCTGCCCGGTCTTCTAGGCCTGCAGGCCCTGCTACAACAACCGGAAAGCTGCTAGCCCTCAAGGAGTGGGCTCCGACCTGCAGTGCGATAGCTGCTGGGGAGCAGACGGTGAGGCTGGGCGTGGCACAGCAGCCACGTCTGCTGGACGGCATACCCTAGTTTGAACCCGCCCATACGTAAATGGGCTCAGCACAGCCTTTCCTGTTTTTTTGCCTGGCCGCAGATCTTGCTGCGCAAAGGCGGAATCAAGGAGCCCACCTTCAAGCCTGCCTGTCAGGAGTTTGTGCTGTTCCCAACCAGCTTCCATACAGAGGCCGAGGTGAGGTCCGGGATGAAGCCTGGAGTGCTTGCGCCATGTGCGTGGTTGTTGCTGCATTGTGCGGCCAATGTTTCTTTGAATCGCGTTATAAAGCGATCAACTCCAACATATGTATCTGGCAAGGTGCACGTTAGTTGCAGTATGCTGTGCGGTTGGCCCATATGCTGGGTGTTGAGCCGGCCTGCTGTCGTCCAATGCCCCCCTGGCTGCCCTTTCACCCTCCACCTGTCACTACCCTGCCTGCTGCAGCTGCTCAAGCCAGATGCACGGCAGCGGTATGCAGCGGAAGTTGATTACGATCCCAGGGCCCACTCGCCACTCACCTTTGCCACAGCTGCGACTGTCACTGGCGCTTGGACCACCTTTGATCCAGCGGTGCTGCACATGCTGGATGAGCTGCATGTCTGGGCGCCCGGTTTCCTGGAAAACAGGCTGCGATGGCGTGCCAAGCAGCCAATCACGGTGCTGGAGTTGCGAGCATACCGCCTGCACCAGCCGCTCGTACTGCCGCCCCAGGAAGACTTTTGGGGGTGCTTCTCATGGGTGGCGCTTGGCAGCCCGCAGCCTCTGGTAGCGGCTATGCAGCAAGGGCAGCTGGCTTCAGCAGGCGATGCAGCGCTGGATGATGCGGCATTTGCGGCCAGGCAGCAGCTGTGCCGGCAGCAGTTGGGAAAACTTTCAGATGTGCAGGAGCTGAGCTTGTGAGAGACCAGTGGATCACACTGCGGTACCTGTCAGGTGCACCCCAGCTGTCGGCGACGCTGCTCGTCAGCAAGTAGGTCCAGTACATCCCGAAAGCGAAGCGGACCCTAGCAGCTGTTACATTGGAAGAGTATTTTCCTTGCGAACGACGGATGATCCCCTTTCAACGCTTTGCCGGGCCTCGGATGAAATGTGTGCCACGTGCCAAAGGCGCAAGTCGTTACTCTCGCAAGCCTAGATCGGAGCTCTCGCCTGTTGTTTCGCTTTATGAACGTGCCTATATTATTGTGCCAAATTCTTGCCAATTCAAGTAGCAAGCAACGTTCCTGCCCCGGCGCATCCGCGAGTCGCAAATGTCCCCCGCGCCGGCCGTGCCGCCCTTGGGGCTGGATTTGCAGCCCGCGGATGAGATGCAGGTGGAGGTGCGTGCCGCTACTCACCGGCAAGGGCACTCGCACGGGTGCCTGATCTATTGGCAGTTAGACATGCCGCCGCCACGTGCCCGCCGGTGGTTACCGCACACCGGGCTTACCTGCTCATTGTTGCTTGTTGTGGATGCAGGGAGACTGGAAGGTAGCCGCTGCACCTTCCTCAGCTCCCGCCTCGGCCCGCAAGCTCATATTGCTGCGCACTCCTCGCCCCCCCGCCTCTGCCGCCGACAACACCAACAGGTTCATTTCGGAGGTGGGGACAACAGCTAGCTATTGACTCCTGAGATACATGGAGCATGACATACATGCACTTTAAAGCTGCCTGCCGCCATGCCAGGTGCCCCCGGCAACGAGCACACTCCAGCTGTGGTTTCTCCCCACGAGTGGGTTCCATGCCAACGAACCAATCTCCCTGCCGCTTCTCCCTGCCCTTCACGCAGGCCTTGGACCACCTTGACCTGGCTCCTGCCCAGCGGCGGATGCTGTTGTGCCCACAGCGCGAGGTGGCGGTCACTCTGAGCCTGCTGCGTGACAACGGCGAGGTGGCAACCTTCAATGCCTACCGAGTGCAACACGACAACAGCAGGGGGCCCTACAAGGGCGGCCTGCGCTTCCACCCACATGTCGACCTCGACGATGTGCGCAGGTGAGCGACTGGGGCAGGTGTCTGGGGGCGTCGCACAGCAGGTCGCCATTTATACCCCTTGCAAGGCACTAGCACCCGACTCCCTATTCTGGTAGGTTACCCTACCATCCCCAATCGTCAGGCTTTCTCTCACTTCATGCAAGGCTACCTCTATGGCATCACCTTATTCACACCATTGCATCTCCCACCCAACTTGTCACCTTTGCCGCTCGTCTATTGCTTGTCCCTGCCTGCCATGGCTGCAGCCTGGCCAGCCTGATGACGTGGAAGACTGCTGTGATGGACATCCCCTTTGGTGGTGCCAAGGGCGGCGTGTGTGTAGACCCTGCTGAGCTTAGTGCTCGTGAGCTGGAGATTCTCACACGCAAGCTGACCCAGGTGGGGCAATCAAGGCAGGTGGTGCTCAGTAAATGATACTTTCAGTATATGTGGGCTCCTTCCCAAGAGGGGAAGCAGAGCATCAGGCGGGATGCGGTGTGGCAGAGGCCCAAAGTGTCTTTGAGAGAATATCTACGGGGGGACCCATGCCCACACCTTGCTGCTGGTTACCCGGTGGGAAGGGAACGTAGTGAATCGTCAGCCCCACCCATCACCCAGCCCTCACCTGTTCCGTGCAGATTGTTGCTTGCCAGCCATATCTAGTGCCCAACTGCCCGTCCCTGTGCCGATGTTAATCTTGAAACTACCACAACCTGCAGGCGCTGCGTCCTGTGCTTGGTGACCATGCCGACATCCCCGCCCCAGACATGAACACAGGGGCGCGCGAGATGGCCTGGCTGTTTGACGAGTTTTCCAAAACTGCGGGCTTCACACCTGGCATTGTGACGGGCAAGGTGAAACAGAAGTTAGCGCTTGGTATTAATATTTCTTCCGGCTGCGCTGCTGCTGCTAGTGTGGTGGTGGGTGTTGATGGTAGGTGGTAATGGGGGTGGTGGTTTTGCGGTGTGTCTGCTGCTGTTTAGTTCGGGACAGTCCCAGGGCAACTGACCAGTTGCAGCCCAGCAAGTTGCCTTACCCTGTTCCAACCACACTAACCTAAAGTCTCATCTGCCTGCCTCTGCCACGCCGTGTGGCCCTGCACATTCCAACCGCTTCCTGTCGTAGCCGGTGTGGCTGCACGGCTCCCTTGGTCGTGAGGCGGCCACTGGGCGCGGCGTGGTGTTTGCAATTCGTGAGCTGCTGCAGGCTCAGGGGCAAGGCGGGATTAGTGGCAAAAGCTTTGTGATCCAGGTAAGCTGCGGAAAGGTGTCAGCAAATCCCAGTCTAGCCAGCTGGTTCCCAGCTGGCACTGCAGTGCTTGGGGTTATCAATGGCAATGCTGTCGCAAGCCAACACCGCCGATCTTCACAAGCAACTCGCTTGGCTAGCAGCCTGCTGGCCTTCTGATTGTACATCCCGAACCGCGAGCAACAATATTGTGTGGAGAGGGTGACAAACCTCTTCTTGACCTACACTCTCACCACACTCCATAACAATCTAGTCACCCACCACATGCTGATGCTGCAGGGCTTTGGCAACGTGGGCTCCTGGGCCGCCCAGATCCTGCACCAGCACGGAGGCCGTGTAGTGGCGGTGTCTGACGCCTTTGGCGCTGTGGCAAACACAGAGCAAGGGTTGGACATCCCGGCACTGTGCCAGCACTTCGCAAGCAAGGACCGGTGCGGGTGCGAACTGTACCAATGGGATGCTTTGGATGAGGGAGGGGAGGGGACCCCATGGATGCCCTGTCTGCCCAGAAGCCAGGACTTTTCTGCATGCGGCTGTCCTCCTCGTGCTTTGCGCAGGAGCAGCTCACTTTGGTGGTGGGGTTGGGCGTGGTGGGGTGGGGCCAGCAATGAGTCGTTCATCCTGCTTGTGCTTGCTCTACTGCAGCCTGGCGTCCTTCCCTGGTGGCATGGAGATGCCCAAGGAGAGCATCCTCACCGTGCCATGCGACGTCCTCATCCCAGCTGCCATCGGTGGAGTCATTACTGAAGACAACGCTCACGCCCTTCGCTGCAAGGTGCGACATTCTGGTGCTGCAATGCAGTGCAACATGCTGAGGTGCGGTCTATTGATTGCTGGCCGGCCGGTGAGGAGTCAGGTAGAAGGAATGGGTGTTGGGCTTGCGGGGTGCCTTTTTCTCTCCTTGATTTGCAGGCAGCAGGTATTGGGTGGGGACCTTTCCTCCCACCCCTGCCTGTTGTCCTGTGGTTGTGACATTGCCTCACAAATTTCTGAATATAAAGAAATTTCTGATTATATAAAGAACTGTCCTACCACTATTCATCTGCAGGTGGTGGCAGAGGCAGCCAATGGCCCTACCACACCAGAGGCTGACCTGCTGCTGCGACAGCATGGCGTGACGGTGCTGCCAGACATCTACACCAATGGTGGTGGCGTGACGGTTTCGTACTTTGAGTGGGTGCAGGCGAGTACCCTGCAGACATTTATAGCTAGCCGAAGCGTGGTGGTGGTGGCGTTGCACACCTAGTAGCCCTAGCATGGACTCACTGCTCATGAACGGTACAGGACAGCACATTTGCATTGCAACAAGCACACATCGGTTGCAAGGATGAGCGCTAAAGATGGACGGGGCATGCTTTGGTCCCTTACCTGGAACATCCTTGCAGTTGCACCTGGAACATGCTTGCAGCTGCATAAGTGCTCACCTAACTGGCAGCCGTGCCCTGTCCTGCCCTGACCTCCCAATAAGTGCAGAACCTGCAGAACCTACGCTGGAGTGAAGAGGAGGTGAATGCCCGCCTGGACCGGGGTGAGTGGACAGGATGGCAATGGCATTGGAGCAGAAGCGTTATGGTGCCTAAAGCAGCTGGTACCGGCGCAGGCTTCCAGCAACTCATTAGCCTGGTGGCTAACCAGCACTCCTGTTCCCCACTACACCCC
>JAAMXP010003200.1:0-28040 GCA_019693395.1 Ettlia oleoabundans | reverse complement strand
CCCACCCACCCACAACAAACTCACCCTGGTGCGCGCGCAGCTTGTGCAGTGGCTCAAAGTGTGTGGTAAGGTAGGAGCCCCGCATGGCGCGCCAGACGTAGCAGGTGCCGCTGTTGTTGGCTGCCACCACCAGAGACCCGTCCATGGCGATGGTCAGGCTGCGCACCGCTGCAAACAGGAGGGGGGCAAGGGGGACGCATATGGGGCCCGATGGCAGGCGTGGGCTGGGGAGGGGTGAGTGACAAACATCAATCAAAGTTGCCGCTATGGACAGGCAGGCATGTTTCAGGGCGCACGGTCCCTCCTGTGCGCACGCGCCGCCCCCGCCCACCCACTCTACCCATCCACACACCCACACAGAAACACAGGGAACCGGTCAGCCCCGTCCAATCGACTCAACCTAGAGCTCCCTTGCTCACCCCAGCCCCGGCCCAGCCAACTCATACCCCACACTAGCCCACAGGCAAGAGCAGACCGGCGACAGTCGCAGCTTAACATCCAATTGAATTCAACCCCAGCCCAGCCAATATGCCGCACAGCACAGCACAGCACAGACAGGGAGCCATCCCCACCCACCTGTGCCCACTTCCGGCACCAGCTCGCAGCTGCATGCATTGGCTGTGAGGTCCCACACACGGATGTTGCCGTGCTGGTCACCTGCATCGGGCAGCGCACCGCACCGCGCCGCATTGCATGGCAGGGAGGAACACGCTTGTCATGAGGGGGGGCGGAGGGTGGAGGGATGGCCATGGGGAGCAGAGAGAGGCAGGACAGGCGCAGACAGTTCACTGTAAGATTGCAGCTGGTTCTTTGTGTGATCCTTGTGTTGCAACATCAGAGGAATGGGACGAGGCGCTCCTGAGGCCCCTCCGCCGCCTCTCCACCCTCCCACCTGAGATCAGCTCCCCCTGGTTTGGGTGCAGCACCACTGTGTTGACCGCCGCCCTGCTCTCATACTCCCGCTGGCACCCGGGAGCACGCAGGTCCCAGATCTTCACTGCAGCCAGCAACAGGGAGTTTATGCAGCTTTTTACAGATCTTAGAAGCTATAACAAGACAGAGGTGCAGTTGGCATGGCCAGCGGTTTCAGCACACCAGGGCAATCTCCATTTTCTCCCCTCTGCTTCTTTCTTCGCTTGCCAGTCCAGCTTGACGCGGTCACCTCCCTCCATGCCGTCGGTGCTGCCTGACTGCCCGCCCGCCCGTCATCCCTCCCCCCCCCTCTCACCCACCATCCCTCCCCCTGTCCTGCCTCCCAGCCCGTCGGCGCTCCCCGTTGCCCTCACTCCCTACCCTGTCACCCGCCACCACTGCCATCTGCCCCTCACCTGTTCCATCCTCGCTGCCGCTGTACATCCACTTGCCGTCCTTCTGGAACCCCACGGCGGTGACGTTGGAGGAGTGGCCGTCGTAAGAGATGATGGGCTGCGGGTTGTTGCTGTTCACCTCGTAAAGCCTGCAGGGGATACCGTGGTACGTTTACACTTCCAAGTGGCGGTACAGTGCGTGTGGGACAGTGCAGGGCAGGCTGCTGTGTGTTTAGACACTGGGGCAGGCAGCGGAGTCGGTTTGTGGTGGATGACCGACTTGCGGCGTTTGGCAATGGCGTGGAGATGCGGCCGGCCAACACTGCCTCCAGCCTGTCCCCACCCATAACCCTTTAATTTCCGATTGGACCGTGTCTCGCCCACCGTATGTGAGGGTTGCCAGCCGCTGCAATGAGTGTTTTGTCAGCCGTTATTTCCAGCTTGTTGACCTGCAGGGGTTTGCAGAGCCAGACTTGTTGCTGTTGGGAACGAGGGCACAGGGCTGAGATGTGCTGGAAAATTGCCAACACCAACGGCAGCACCAGGCGCAGCCACACCTCTGCTGGCGACATTTGTAGGTGCCGGCCTCAGCCGAATGGGCAGCGAATCAAATCATCAAGGGCGGCAACAAGGCACATATTGCAGGAGGCAGCCCTTCCTGTGGGGGTACCCAGGAAGCGACCAGACAGGCAGGCTTACCTGACTGTCAGCATACTGCAGGGTGCGGTAGCAGATGCCAGAGGTGGCCTCCCAAAACCTGCGGCAGGCAGGCAGGCAGGCAGGCAGCACAGAATACTTGGGGCTGAGAGAGGAGAGTGCTGCATGCGGGACACGGAGGGGATGCCACCCTGCCACTTCTGCTGCTGCGATTAGGTGCATGCAACGGCTTCCTGCACTTGTTGCTACCGACGTGTGCCAGTTATTAACAGTAGGCGCGGAAGGTTGCCCTCCGTTTGTCATGGCCTTCCCACGGGCGGCAAGGCGGGCAGCGGGGGACCGCCACTGTCTACAGCTGCCAGCACGCCTACGGCACCCTTGCTGCAGTGGCGCTGTGTCAAATCATCCAAGCCGAATCTACTTACCTGATTGTATGGTCGTAGCCCGCAGTGGCCAGCACAACAGAGGACCCCATCTCGGGGCCTCGGCCCCCTGGAGGCTCCTCGCCGGCTTAGATCCCTCTGAAACCTGTTGTCTTATCGATAACAGGAACCAGAACCGCAACGCGCACCCACTGGACCACCAGGGCTTCCTTTTTGCTGTGGAATAGCACTGGTGCAAGCCTCAAAACTTAGAGGTAATGAGTGACCATATGTTAACTGGCATGCGTAAGCGTCAGGGTAGGGAAATCAACGTAACCTGGCCAGCCTGGCGACGGGCTGTCGGGCAGTCAGTGGCGCCGACAGAGGGCAATGTGAGCAAAGCCACACTTCAGTGAAGATCAATCGTTTCAGCACCATATCAAGGTGCATATCTACCATCTCGATGGTATCACGCCTTTGGGTTGGCCAGCGCCAGCAACCCCGGAGTGACTGAGAGCCCGCTGGCGCCGCCAGGCGGGCTCTGGGCCCACTCTAGTGGAGGTGGGGCTTACATTATTGTAACCTTGACTCGACTAGTAACCGGTCAATTTCAGCTGCCTAGCGCTTCTCTGCTCACACTCAAAGGGCTGCAACCCCAATTGTTCTGAGGGCGGCAGGACCTGGTTCCACGTTGGTAGCTTCGTGACTTTAAACAGGTCGCCTTAGTCCACCACCAGCGATCATCGCCCTATGGTCCGCTGCAGGGGGCACCTCTGCTGTCGCCGTTGCCGTTGCCGTCGCTGCTGTCCTCTGCTTCTCACTGCAAGGCCGTTCCAGACCCTCCCCGCCTTCGACACCTGCTTCAATCAGCAGCAGCATGGTGTGGCGACAGCATGAGGTTACGCTGCCAGCATTTAAGCGCGGATGCCACCTGGTGAGCATGGCCCCTGTCGTCCTGGCTGTATGGGTGGGCTGCTGGAAAGCCCCCATGTGAGCTGCAGACGGCCCTGCACCTCACCCTGCCCTAAACCCAACCCCGAACGCCGTAGCCTACGCTTTGCCCCCTTAGGTTACCAGCCACATTGTTCGTGAGGTTTCAAGTAGCCTGGCAGGCGTAAAAATCGGGCTGGCGCACGTTTTCAGTGAGTGGTCAGTGTACCTATTGTTCCCGAGACGCTACTGATAGCATTCAAAACCAATTCAGCTTCTACAGATCAGCCGTGCTTAGTGTCGCTGCCTGGCTGCTGGCACTTCATTACCCTCGCACCTTCCCCGCTCCGTGTTTCCCCGTTTTCCACCTGTGCCAGTCCAGCACACGTCAGCCAGCCTCACCATCAACGAGAATGCAGACCCAGACGTGCGCACTGACATGGGTGGGTGCTGGACAGGGCTGATCCCGTTATTGTTGCACCTTGACTTGCTGTAGTGCAGCACAGCGTATCGCATCCCAGCCGAGCCCAATCTGCGCTGGGCAAGATAGACACAAAACCTTGTGTTTACCTTGCCCACCGCAGATTTAGTAAAATACAGCCTGATAGCCTAAGGCATTGCTTCTTCCCAACCTCTCCTGCCACGCAGAGACCTTTCTGAACCGAGTGGTGCCTGAGGGGCGTGGTGCTCCTTGGATACACACAGACGAAGGTGGGAGGGGTGGGATGAGGGGGGCACATGCTGAGCTAGGCAGCGACACCCCATGTACGAGGGCCGGACTTGCAGCTTCTGACAGCCCTGTAGATGTGTCGCCATCAATGTTCTGGCTCCATTGTCGGGGCTGGATTGTTGTGCGTCCGTCGTCAACAGCATAGCCTCGTCAAACAAGGCGGGGCAGGCCTTGCAGCTAGTGCATCGGCCTCAAGCAGGCAATTCAAACTCAACATGTGATCTCCTTGACCCTGTACCCCCCCGCATGGCACAATCTGCGGCTGTTCCTGGCAGGGCCGGATGACATGCCAGGTGCGGTCTCATGCCGCCATGTCTGGGGGTGGCAGCAGCAGTTTTGAACAAGGCGCAGCTACTGCGGTACTCTTAGCTTGTCGCTGTGCGGAGCTTGCCTGCCCAACAGTGTCATGCTTGTCGCCTGGCTCACTCTCGAATGCTGCGCCTGCGGGGCACCGTCTGGGGCAATGTTTGGGGCATTGAGCGGGTAGGTGTTTTTTCCTCATACTCCTGCTGCAGCTCACTGCAAGGCAAGCATGATGGGGGCGGGGCTAACCATCCCAATCACAGATGGACGACTGAACTTGGGCACCTGGCAGGCAAGCGGGGCACCTGGAGGCGTGTTTTTGCTGCCCTCAACTACTTTGACTAGGCATACGCCTTTGTTATTTGCATTCACACGTCTCACCCATGCAAACCGGGAGCCATTCGTCCGGTTTTGCCATAAGCGTGCTGCCTGGTGGGTCTGAATGCAGGGCATCTGGCTGTGTGAGCACCGAGACCATGGCGGCCGGCGGCGGGTTATTGTGACAATCCAAGGGGAGAGTTGATGCCCTTAACGGGCCTGTGCAAAAACCCCCCATTAAGATCTGGACGAAAATGCCCCAGCGATGTTGCTAAGATGGAGTCAGACTGCCCAGTTGCCCGTGACGGGCGGGCAGCCTGGCCGCACTTGTAAGCCGCTGCCAGCTGTGTGTGCTGTCCATCGCCTGGCACATTGCATTCGACTCAGACGCTGTTTGCGTTGTTGTCGTGCAACCGACAGCAACCAGTCGCCTAATAGCAGTCACGTAGCTGCAACAGAGGGTGTAATGGTGCTGCTCATTAGGTAATGGGCTGCAGTCGCCTGATCATCTCGATGTTTGATCGCTGGAATGAGCATCCTGTTCTTTGATATGAGTCACATGGCACATTTGAGGCCAGTCAATGGCGCCCGTCAAGAGCCGTAGTGGTTGGTGAAGGTCCCCTTCCAGCGAACTGGCCAGATGTGGGCGGCACGCCTTCCAAGTTTGCCATCGGGGCTGGAAGACTTGGTGCTACAGGCGAGAACCAGCGTTGTCCTGCAGCTCAACGTGTTGCTGGGGTTCGCCCGCTCTGTTTGCTTCAAACGGTATCCTTTTGGTGTGCAGGGATATGGAACAACAGGGCAGCTTGGTTCGCAGGCGGAAAACCCGCGAAGAGCTGCGGGTGTTGGAGAGGATGGCGGTGCCGCCGCTGGCGCCGGGCAGCCACTTGGGTCCGACATATTTGCAGAAGCCCACCTGCAGCTTTTGCTTCAGCGCCAGGCACCTCAACAGCTGCAGCAGCAGCAGCAGCAGCGCCTGCCGCAAGAGGCGTCCGTCTCTTCGACGATGCTTCAACAGGCGGGTGCTGCCGCTGGTGGCGGCAGCGATTTGCTGACCCTCTCCCAGACCCTTGCGGCTGCCGGCCTGCTGGGGCTGCCTCAGCTGGGCACCGCTACGAACACGGAAAACAGGGCAGCACCCAGAGTCGGCCAACAGCCGATGCAAGGTTTCGGCGGGTTGACTACACTGGGAGGACTGGATTTGCTTGGCGGCCTGCAGGCGCTTCAGGGGATGGGCGGCTTGCAAGCGCTCCAAAGCCTTGGCGGGCTACAGGCCCTAAACTCGCTAGGCGCGCTGCCAAATAGCCTGGGCCTGCCAGATGGTGCCACCTCCAGTGCCTCCTTTCCTCCGCCGCAGCAGACCCTGCTGCCAGACCTTAACCTGCTGCAGCAGCAGCTGGCGCAGCAGCGTGCGCAGCCACAGCCAGCTGCAGTGACGGTCCAGCAGCGAGGCAGTGCAGGCAGCGTTGGTGGCAGTTCCCATGGCGGATTTGGCCTACAAGGGCAGGACCTATTGCGCCAGTTGCAGCAGATGACTGGAGCAGGCGCGGGCACAACATTGCCGGCGGCAATGCAGCATCAAGCCCCACCAACAAGCGCAGCTGCAGCAGCAGCGGGATCTCTGGGTGCCATGCCGGCACCACAACTTCAGCATCAGCTGTCGGGTGTCCCCAGCAGCAGCGGGAATGCGGCACCGCTGAGCTTCCAGTGGCCAGCTAGCCACCCCACTACGACAGCTGCCGCTGGTATTTCTGCAACCCCACACTCCACGGGGCAGGAGCAGCAAGCAACAGCGGCTGGGGGGCGCTCCCGGCCAAACCGCCGCAAGCTGCCTAGCGGAAAGGTGGCGTTAATGGAGCCCCCGCCACCTCAGCTGCCACCACAAATGGCGGCGACGGTGACGACGGCTGGTGCTGCTGCATCACTTCCCACGCCAGTGGCCACCACTGTACAGGGCCACCTGCCTGGGGGCATGGGACTGTCTAACCCCAATGCCAGCTCAGCGTCCCTCGCGCGCAAGCAGCAGCGGCAGCAACACCAACACCAACACCAGTTTGCTTCAGGATCGCTTCCGCCCTTCCAACCGCATCAAGTGGAGGTGGCTTCCATGCCGCTTTCCGCCCAGCAGCAGCAGCTGGCAGCGCTGCTTCATGGGGATGGAAGCTTCGAGCTGAACTCTGGAGATGAACAGGTGGTGCCAGAGGTACGCGGAAAGGGCGAAACGCAGGCTGCTGTTGGGACAGGCTTCTGCCAAGTCCAGCTGCTCAGCCGGCACATTGTTCGTGGTGGAACAGCAGAATGCGCACCGCACTGGTTGTGCATGGTTGTTAATGACAATGGCAACATCAACAATTATGGGGACCTTAATGGCAAGGGAACCCCACTGTTGGTATGCAAGCGGCTGTCGCCTTCCAATTTTCGCTTGCACAGGCCCCCAACCTGCAGGGCCGTGAGGGAGGTGTGGGTGTGACAGATGAGGCTGACCGCCTCGCGGAGGCTCGTAGAAAGAACCGAGAAGCGCAGCAGCGCTTTCGGGAGCGGCAGCGTGCTGCAGCACGGGAGGCAGAGGAGCGGTACACTGAGGTAAGCTCTGCGAGGAGGTGGCAAGGGGGGGACAGAAGGAGCAAGGGCTGGTTGTGGCCTAGAGGCTCGTCAGGTTGGCACACAGGCAATGCCCTTGTAGGCTTGGGTGGGTTCTCAAATGGCAATACGCAACTATTGGGGTCCTGCCTCATTTGCCTTATCTAAATCAAGAGGAGAAGTTGTGAGAACGCTGGACCCATAAAGCCAAGGATCGCTTTTTGCCTTGGTGCTGCAGATGGAAGAGAACGTGAATCGTCTGCGGATTGAAAACAAGGAGCTCGAGCAGCGGTGGGTGGCTGGGCGGGTAGGGCATGGATGGGGATGTATACACACAGTACGTGTGCAGATGTGGAAAAGATCGAGCGACTCGGACGGCACTTGCAGCTGCCACATCACAGGGAAGGTAGCTCGGCAAGAACAAGTATATTGATATGCCCTCCATGTGCCGTCTGTTTGAAGGGCTTCTGCCGCTGTTGAGTTGCTTACTGAACTGGGTGGTGTGGTACTGCAGGAATCGGTTCATGCTGGCGGCACTGGCAGTGCGGGACTCTATGCTGCTGGCCTTCAGCCTGGGCCAGCCCTCTGGGGACGTCAGTGACACCACTGGCGGCGGCAGCGCAGCTGCTCCTGTTGCTGCTGCTGCTGCGACGATGGAGGTTGGCGCGGAGGGCTCATGCGTATCAGGCACAGCGGCTACTCCCGCCCAGCCCCTGCAGCCGCCACCACCGCAGGTTCGGGTGCTGCCGGCAAACAATGCAGTACAGGCGGCAGACGATGTGACGGCTGCGGCAGCAGGGGCAACCGCAGGCGGGGAGGCCTCGCGAGTTACGCCATTTTCAGCTGATGCTGCAGCGCCCGACGTAGTCAGCTCAGGGCGGGCGGCCATGGTGTTGGGGGCACCAGGAACGGGGGAACGAACGGCGGCGCTGCCGCAAGCCCGCAGCCTACGCAACTGCAGCAGCACAGAGATTGAGGAAGTTGAGCCGGCATCGCAGGGCGCGCTGGAAGAGCCCAGTGAGTGCCCTGCTGCCTGTCGCGCAGCCAGTGTATGGTGCGTGCATACCATTTGTAAGCAGCAGGAGCAAGAGTCTTCAAGAACAAGTGGCATGAACCACTTGTATACAGCAAGATTCTTGCTCCTGCATGGTGGCGCCTCCATTCATCTGCTGCTACGAGTGTTGGATGGCGTCTGAGGTGCATCGCACGCTGAGCTGCCAGTCATGCTTCCCGCTGTAGCTGCTGCTGCCTTTCCCTGACTGCTGAAGAGCCCTCCGGCCCACCCAGCTTTGGTGCCGCCGTGCTGCTGCTGCCTGCAGTTGCCTTAAATACAGCGCGCGAGCTGGTGACCCCTGAGGACTACACAGCCTACTATCAGCAGTCTCAGGTGAGGCCCTGTGCCGTATGGTGTTGTAGAAAGGGCCAGCAGTGCTCATCTGTTGAGCCCTGTTGCCTCGGCACGGTGCGGCCTGGCCTGCCCCGCCGGTGCTATGCCCCGCTGCAGCATCAACTTAAAACACGCGAGTTCGGGCCTGCAGAGGCAGTCTACCTGGGCCAATCTGGCCCGCACCGAAGCACCTTGACCCACACTTAAACCCCCTCCGGCTTCACTATTGCGCCTAGCACTATGTCTGCCCGTTGGTGCCGGCTGCGCAGGTTGAGATGCGGTTTGCGCTGCAATTGTGTGCGGAGAACGGGGCCACAGAGGAGGACAGGCGCGCTGTGGAGGCAACACATCGACTCATGCAGGTGGGTGCGCCTGTGTGTGTGCATGCGTGAGTGTCCATGTGTGGCTGGCTGACTGATTGTGTTGTGTTTTGTGTAAGTTGCCTTGCTGGCGTAGGCAAGTTGGGTGATCATGTGTTGTCGAACCACGTGGAGGGTGGTTGCATGAACTGGTTGGCTGCCTGCGTAGTGGCTGGCAGAACGTTCTTGAGCTGATAGTTACTGGTGGCGGTTCTTAAACGTGCTTGGCGCTGGCGCCGGCGCATCCTGGTTCCTGCCGCTGCAGGACGTCTGGCAGCAAGTTATGCGTCTGTTCCCTGGGCACATCAAGGTGGGCGGGTTTGTAAGGGTATTTACGCTGGGCACTGTTGTAACGGCACTTGAAAAACATTGCTTGGACTATGATGAAAGCAGCCGGGCTAGCATGCCGGCTGCATGGCAGGCAGGGTGCTGCGCCCAGCCAGACAGCGTGGCGACTGAGCAGCATGCAGGGTGCGGCAGTCCAGCTTCCAGCAAGCGAGCTGGCCAGGTAGCGGTTGCTGACTGGGTTGGGCTGTTGGGGCAAGGGTCAGGATGCCATGCTGAGTGTCAGACGCCGCAAAGCGAAGCCATGAAGGCTTGCCTCCCCTTGAAGCTGCCACATTGGCACACGCCGTTCTGAATATGATAGTGCCAGGCGAAAATCAGGGCATTCACGACAAGCAAAACTTTACTCGATGCTTTGAGCTGCTGCTGTGCTGCAGACGTTCCTCCGGGAAATGTCGGCGCCCGATGGCACAGAGGGGGATCGCTGGGAGGCAGTGGCGGTGAGTGCCCCTCNNNCCCCCCCCCCACACACACACACACACACACACACACACACACACACACGCACACCCGCCTCGCCCTTGCAGCAAACAGCGCCACACGTGCCATGCAGTGCAGCTTCTCAATGTTGTCTCAGCGTTGTCCCCCTGACTGGAGTACAAAAACGCACATGTTCTGGCAGCACCTTGCCGCTGTTACTGCTGCCACTATTTATGTGTGTGTGAAGAGGCAAGGCAGGCCATGCCAAGCTTTGACTTGGCAAGTGCTGCTCGGCTCTTTTCGCCCTACCCCCGCACATCGTTCCTGTTCTGCGCCTTGCCGTGTCACGCTGTACCCACGCTGCGCCCACGCTGTGCCCTGTAGGCGGCATTGGAGCTGTCGGATGCGGACCTGCAGTTGTTGCACAAAGCGTACCGCAGATATCTCAAGCAGGCACGCTTGTACTGCCTGAGTGGTAGCGAAACAACCAACCTTGCTTGTGTCGCTGAGAGCTGCTGGCACGTGCTTGGCAGGCTGCCCTTTTCAATAGAACTGGGCGTTTGGCCTCTGCTACCTGCAGAGCGCGCGCATTGGGCTGGAGCGCTCGCACCTGCACAGCCAGCTGCAGCGAGCCGTGGAGCTTCACAAACAAGCGCTGGCGGACCTGGCAGCCTGGGCCGCGCTCCAGCTGCGCATGCAGTCGCAGGCGGGACTGCTGCTGGAGGTGGGTATTGGGTGTATAAAGAATGGTATGAAACACACGGGGCGTGTGGCTTGTCTCACTTTTAGCCCTCTCCTATGTTCTTCCATTGCCTCTCCTTCCCTGATGCCCCTCTGATAATCCTGCCCCTATCCTGCTGCCTACCACCTCCCGCCTGCCCGCCCCCAACCACCACCACCACTATCAGGTATTGGATGTAGCCCAGGGCCTCAACGTTCTGGCTGAGCAGGAGTTCCACCTCATCATGGACTTCTGCCTCTCATTTTGCAACGTGAAAGGCCTGCCTTTCTTTGCTTCGTTGTTATGTGATCTTGAAAGAAAGATGGAATAGAAGGAGAGAGTTTTTTTTCTTTTTGTAACGGTCGTAACTCAATTACGGTTTAATTGATTATATTTCCTTTGCTTATCAATTTCCTTCCTAATGAATACCTGATAAGCAGGGTCGTTGCTGATGCCCACCCCACGTCTTGTTTGCAGGCATTGGGCCAGTTCCAAATGGCCCTGTGCAACGCTGAGGCCTCCCCCTTCGTCCCAAACTTCCTGGAAATCAGCCGCCGCGTGCTGCGGCGCGCCACTGAGAATGTGAGGAGCGCTGACATGGTTGCACGGGCTGGCTGGGGCAGCTGGCTGGTGATGCTCAAGCTGGTTGATGCGCCGCGTCAGGGCCTGGCTGCTTTGTGTGCCTGAACCCTTGGCAAACAGCCAGCTGCTGCATGCAGCAGGTCGTCACATATCGTCCGTGTGGGTCCATTGGCTGACTAGCTGCCGCACTGTGGTCGCCTCAGCAAATATTCATCGCTCTTTCACACGCCCGTTTACCAACGTTTACTATGGCTTTTGTTTGGCCTCTGCAGGGGCGGCTTATTGGGAGCAACGGGGCGCGGCTGGGTATGGGCGAGGTGGAAGCGCCGTCCCCCAAGGAGGGAAGCCCTGAGGAGGAAGGAGAGGGGGAGGGCCTGCAGCTGCCCCACCACAGGCAGGGAGACCAGGAAACTGCAAGCGGGGAGCAGCAGCAAGAACAGGCGGGACAGATGCTGCAGGAGCGGCAGCAGGAGCGGCGCTTGGAGGCCGACGCACCGGCAGGGGAGCAGGGGCAGCAGCAGCCGTGCCTCACCCCCGCCCCCGCTTGCACTCCATAAGGTAGCAACTGCAGTGTATGAGCTAGATGCTCACTGCACCGCGGGCACAGTAATAGCGGCAGCGGCCGCGAGGAGATCGGCATAAAATTTCACATACGCATGCTGCCTTCCCACCTACTACTGCATCACCAGCATTCCTTTGTGTCACTCTGCCTGTGGAGCTGTGCTGCATCACACAACTCGCAACGTGGGGGGGGGGAGTCGAGGGTACCTTCTGTGGGTTTCGTGCTCAGCTGTCTACTACCCTCGCCCTGTTTTTCCTTGTTCATTCTCACTCTCTTTAACATTTCCTTGTCTTCCACCGTTTTTGTCCTGCATCCTTTCTGTTCCAGCTGTACACGTCTTGCATGCCTGTCATCTAATGCCGCCCACGGGTTGCTTGCTTTCCATTCCTCCCAAGCATGCATGACGTCTTGGCGGGGCGACCATAGCCCCATTTATTCACGTGGAGCCCCTGTTGCAGAGCAAGAACTTTGCTGCTGGAAGATAGCAGTTGGCTGTGATTTTTGTGCAGTGGTGCACATAAGGGTGATGTCATGCCTGTGCTTGATCACTCCCCCCCACCCCCTCGTCTGCAGCAATTGGAAAACATGTACTCACGACACACAATGCATGTCTTGCACTCACAATCCAACCATCAAAGACCTTGTTTTAAGATTCCCTTCACACGATTCCTTTGTCAATTCTTGGTAGAAAAGCCGTGGCTAACAGGCCATGTGCGTGCGTTCCACGCACGCTGTACATGACCCGCTGTGCTTTCCTTGTAACGCTGAGCTGGATGGCCTCATCCAGTGGCACTGCCTTGGACACATACCACACTCATTCAGAGTGAAGCAGAATACATACAGGCATGGAGTGGGAGGAGGGGCAAGCAGATGCGGGAGCCACCGGTGGCAGCTGGGTGAAGCACCGGCTGCCTGTGCCGCTGAACCCTAAACCACTGGCACGCCTGCAAGATGCAGCGACTGGGGGTGAGGAAGAGCAGCTCACGATGCTTGGGTTTGGCGATCTTGGAGCGGCTAGTGAAACCGAGGCCGACCCTGCTGAGCTGGCGGGGAGGCGGCTGAGGGCGGTGCAGGCCCCTGCCAGTGGGGACAGTATCCTGCTGCTACTAGATGATGGCGGGCGGTACACAGTTAAGGTTAGTGGTGCGGCACAGGGCTGCCGCTACAGCCGCTACAGTGTTGGCTTCAGGGGCGGTGTGGCCCCGGACGAGGCCAGCTGCTGCACCCAGTGGTGCACGGTGGGTGGGCCGCCAGCTCCCGCTATCGAGATTGCCGCGCTGCTGCTGGTGGCGGATAGCTCGCCAATGGTGTGGGATGGCGGCAAGCGAGCAGATGGCGGTCATGTGGAGCTGGGGCTGAAGTTTGAGGATGACCCGACGTGGTACAAAATCCAAGGGAAGGTGAGGGCGGGGCACATCTGCAGGCAACAGCAGCGTCAGGGCAGCTACGCTGCAGCTGAGCCATGCGGATGCGTTTGCTGCTGGGTTGCGACAGCTGTGTTCTGCTGCTCTGCGAAATAAGCTGGCAGAGCAGCAGAGCAAAAAGATGACCCACAAAGGGATGGCAGGCATGTCATTGCCAACTGCCTGGTCATTGGTCCCAGTCTCACTGTGGCTGCTACTGGCAGTCCCGCAAGCTACTTGCTGCTACTGAAACATCCTTTCCCGTGCATCTGCGCCTGCGTGCCTACAACCCACGTTATGCAGGAGACTGTCCTGGAGGAAGATTGTATTACAGCAGAGTTGCAGCAGGCCAGCTGGTTGTGGCGGGATGTGGCACTGGAGCGAGTGGAGGGCACGGGCTGGGATGAAGCAGAAGAGGAAGAAATGAAGTAGGAGGCTGGAACCCAGAACGTAGTTTGCAGCGCGTAATCTGCAGAGCTGGGGTTTTGCTGGTCGTTGCAGCGTTTATACTTACACGGTTTCGCTTGTGGTCGTTTGTTCTACTGATTATAAGATGACTAACCTAGCAACATACAGGGTGCTGTGCAAAGCTGAGCAACGTGCCATGGGCTGGGCCAGCGAGGTGACCACTCCAATTAAACAATTGTGCATGCTCTGCCTGCTCAGCTGGGCTGCACCCAATCACGCTGCCGTGCTGCCATCAGGTAAATCACACGCTCGATCACTAGCGGCGGTAGGTGGTACACCTTGACTGAAGGCAGGCGGCACACCGTCGCCGATTGCTGCTGCCCCCTGATCTGCTCCTGTTGCTGCGTACCACTGTCCTGAGCTGCAAGCTGACTAGTGCGGTTGCTGGAACTGCCACCGCCCCGCTGACTGCTGCGGGTGACTGGGAAGCCGCGATGCGCCACCAGCAGCAGCGCTCTCACACCTTTCCTGAAGCGCAGGTGGTAGCGTCGGTGGGTGGCCTGGCTCCAATCACTGGGCCAGCCCGTGGCTGCCACGCGCAGGAAGCTCCAAGCAGTGGGGGACAACCCCGGTATCCCATCCTGATCCTCTGGCACCGGTGGTGCTCCTGCCGCCACCAGCAGCCGCAGCACCACCTTGGTTCGCTTCAAGGCCTGCACCTGCATGTGGTGGCTCACCATGCTGCGGCAGCGGCACAGGTAGAGGGCAACCAGCACGCATGAGCAGGGTTTGATTGAAGCAATGGTCACATTCAAGTCACTTTCGCACGTCAGCTGGAGACAGACAGTGACGCATGCAAAGACCAGGCCGATCAACTGGTATGCACGACCAGCCAGTGTCCAAAGCAGCAGCAGCGTGCTGTATGATGTCTCCCGGGGTGGCGGGAGAAGTCTCACCCCATGATGCCCCAGGCCTGCGGGTGCAGCCCCATCCACAGCGCCTCCTGCCACTCAAACCCCACACGTGTAGCGCACGTCTGCACAGGGCTCGCATTGCAACTCATGTTTGCAGGCCCGACATAGTCTTAGCTTTAGGGATTCAAACCATAGCATGACGCCTTTCAAACAGCGATTTCCCAGCTGACGACACCCTCCCGAGGATATTACTTGAATGCACAGATTGGAGGCTAGTTTGGGGCTAAGAGGGCAAGACCAGCGCTGTGTGGTGCAACTCTGTTGTGCTCACCTGCAATGCTGCGTGGGTTAGCGTCAGGCCCTCCACATGGAGATTGGTGAGGTGGTCGCTTGGCAGGCGTGCCAGCAGCCAGCTCAACCCCACCATGCTGGCAGTGCAGGCTGGGTCTGAAAGGGGGTGGGGGGGGGGTGGGGGGGGCTGGGCCTCAGTTTAGATCGGAGCACACTGATGAAGGAGGGTTAAAGTGTTCTGCAACCCGCAAACCTACAGGCAGAATTCATACAGCGTGTACAAGCTGAGATTCAGGACTGGGTGGAATGCATACTCCACGCCACTTCTGGCGCCACGAATGCAAACGGCGGCACAAGTCCCTCACTCAGCAGCTACTGCACTTACCTAGGCCAGAAGGGACCAGCAGAGGGCTGCAGATGGCTTCCTGCAGCATCGGCAGCATGGACATTCCGCCAACTGCGCGCCCGCTGCTGCTGCAGCAAGCCAGTAGAGCCTCTGCTACACGCAGCCGCCCCGCCTGCAGTCAAATGCACCACCACAGGATATGAAGAAGCACTTTGCCGCCGGTACGCCAATGAGAAACCCCTCGTTGCCTTATCAAAATGGGGACTACATGTAGAGAGCAACAGCTGTTGTCAATTCCAGAAGGGCAGATTCTGATCTGGCCAGTCTCAGCGCAAGCATACTGCAAGGCTGCCGACTGGCCTGCACTGCGGCAACGATGGCGCGACCCTCCCGAGCAGCTGGGTCAGCCCCTTGGTCGACCAGCAGCTTAACCATCTGAGTTGCCCATTGCGGATAAAGAGTGGAAAAGGGCAAGAAATCGAATCAGATACAACAACATAAGGCAGGTGTGGGAGTCGGTGTGGGTTTGCTCCGTGATCAAGCAACGCCGAATGGGCGGGGTTGTTGGGCGCTGTAATCAAGTAATGCAGCAGTGAAGGCTGGCCGCAGAGGCCTAGCATAGCCTTGCCAGTCAGACACCCGGCCCCCAGCACAACCCACACTGAATCAGGCCAATTGACGAGCAGCAGTAAGTCGCCCCTGCCAACAGCAAACCTGCCGCCCACCTGCAGCACAGCCCCCTCGCGCAACCGGCTGCCGCTGACGGCCACTGCCAGCAAGTCTGTGCAGACTGCCTTCACATCGAGCACGCGAAGCTCTTGGCTGTGCAGTAGCGAGGCCACGGCGAGCAGTACTGCCTCGTCATCGTGCCGCAGCCCTGACCCGCCGTGCAGCACAAGACTCCAAAGGTGGTGCAGGGTCAGCTGAGCAGCGGTCAGGCTGGCGGACACGGGGGGCGGCCTGGGCCTGAAACAGGCCAGCAGGCGGCTGAAGACCATCGGATGAATGTCGATTAGGAGCCAGAAAAGCGGCAAAAAAAATTGGCCGTATGGCCGTAGAAATGGAGCCGTGTAGAGTGTTTCAGTCGGGGTGCTTTCTTCACGCCTTTCAACCAACCTTGTTGGCATTCCTGAGGTGTGTAACCTCGATCCATGTAGGGAACCTGGCAGTGGCTCCGATGCTTCATGGAAAGCAAAGGTAGGCAACTCAATCTGCCTTGGAGATTTATGAAGTTGGGAGAAACTGCAGGTGTTGCCGTCCAGCAGCAGCCTCTGGGACTAATAAGTGCATGTTCAAGCCCTTGTCAGCATGCACCCCATATCTTGCACAACCCTCGTACATTGCACAACCCCGGCTACTGCTCAGGCAGTTGTGACTGATCAGAGGGCTGGAGCAGTGTTTCATCCAACCTGTGGCACCGCTGGCAAAGAGATGACGCCCTGCTATAGCCCCTAAAGTGCCGCCGCACGCCTGCTCCAGCCCTAGGCAGACACGCTCCATCACTTGCACACCCCCCGGCTGTCTTTTGCACACACACCTGCTGCTGCTCACCCGCAGTCAGGCAGGGGCCTGCAGCAGCATTTCAGCCAACCTATGGCACCACTGGCAAAGAGATGACGCCCTGCTCCAGCCCCTAAAGTGCCACCGCACGCATGCTCCAGCCCTGGGCAGCACACTCGGTATGGATGGGCGCAATGGCGGTCTGAACCTGAACTAGGCCACCTTGTGTCATGTTAGCATATTGAATGACGGGAATTTGCAAAGGTAAGTGAACCTAGGAGTAAGCCTGTAATAGCGCCACACTCGTGCTTCTTTCTTCCCATTCTAAATGCCCCATTCCTCCCAACCTTGTCAGCATGCCCCATGGCAGTTCCCGGCAATGGAAGCGTGGCGCCGCCTCCCATAGTGCCGAAAAAGCGCCAAATGAAGTCATCATGTGATGATTACAGCAGTGACTTGATTCGTCAGCAAGCACAGCAGTACTGTGACAGATACAAGCGTGCGACAGGCACGGCAACAATGAAGGGGAGTGCTAAGCAACAAGGGAGGCAGCGCCATGCACGCTAGTAACCCAGGCAACACATGCAACGTAAACAAGAGCGAGACGAGGTTATTTGAAGTTGCTATGGCGGCAAGCCACGTCAAGATGCTGATGTCAACATAAGCTCATGACACGTGTTTGCGCTGGTCATGCCAGGCTGGCAGTTTCCGCTGCTGCGTGCGCCTCCAGCAGCGCCGCCGATTGCTCCGCGGTGACCCGCATGCGCACAACGTGCACCCAGTCAGCGACCACCCCCGCTGCTGCAGTGCCTGCTGCTGCCGCTTCAAGCTCCGCGGCTGCTGCCAGCAGATCGCCATCTACCACCCGCTGCTGTGCCGCCGCCAACCGACAATCGATGCCGCCACCCGGCAACTGCAGGGCTAAGGGGCCACGCTCCGCAACCTGCGGTGCAGCGAAAATGTTTCGTGAGTGTGACAGGGAGTGGGTATGGTAAGGTAACATGAGGTGAACCTTTGGATCCAGCAAGGAGAACCAGACTCGTCAAGCCCCCCAGCCCCCACGGCAACTGCTGCGGACTTGCAAGCACGGTGCTCCACTCGCTGCCTTCTGACGCACGTGGCCCCACTCACCTTGAGCTTCGCCGCCAGCTTGGCGACTGCCACAGACAGCATGCCTCCCTGTCCCTCTGGCAGCATGCCCAGCGCACGACTGAGCCGCTGCACATCCTGGAAGCGATCTGCCAGCTGAGCGCGGGTGGGAACCGGTGCAGCCGCCGCCTCTTGGGGGACCTGCATGGAGTGATAAGGTGGGGGGGAGATGAGATTGGCAGGAGGGGCATGGGAAATGGTGCGGCATAAGAGGGCAGGAATGGAGCCTGGGGTCGCTGCAAACGATTTGAAACTCGGGTGGTCGGGCGCTTGACAACTTGGCAGGGGATGTCAAGAGAAGTGCTAGTTTTGAACCTAGCTGAGCACCAGCGGCAATTTAGCGCCCCGGAGCGGCTGGCACCGGCTGGCTACCGCCTGGCGGTGCGCGAGGCAGGCCCAGTACTGCCGGGAACTGCTAGCAAGCGCCAATACCGGCAGATGGCAACTCACCGCAGCTAGTGCTGCCGCCACTACAGGGTCCTGTGCTGCCAGGCTGCGAAGGAAGGTGAGGGGCTGCGCCAGCGTCTGGCCCCCCTCCAGCGCAGACAGCAGAGCAAAGACCCCCACAGCCAGCTGATGTGCTGTATGACTTGTGCGCTGCTCGTTGCTGCAAGCCAAAGGGCGCAAAACAGCAGAGAAGCCGTGGCGAACAGAAATCATTCCTTGGGCGTAATGCTGCCACTAAGTGACACAGAACATGGCGACGAATGGGCACGGCACTCCTCCAAGCACATGTAAATGAGGTGTCTGCCACGAGACCAACAGCGCGACAAATTGCGCAAAACCAGCTATGCTGCACTGCCCACTGGAGGACTTTCCAGTCACCAATCAATCAATGAACCAGCCAAACAGCGCCCAAACTACCCACCTGCGGCGCTGGAATGCTCGCTCCAGGACATTGAGCTTCTCCCGCACTTCATCCAGCTTGGCAGCACGTTCGGCACGCTCTCGCACAGTCATCTCTGCATTGCAGGTGCAACCGAGGTGCGGAGAAAGCAGGTTGGCAAGAAAAATATAAGTCGTACATAAAAACAAGTGGTGCAAGAACCACAGCCGGCAGGCTATTAAATCCCTGCAATAACGAAGAATGCTGTGCTTTGCATGGTGGCAAGTATGCAGGCGCAACTTGTGCACCTCCTCCTACTGCCAATCATCACCATTGCACTGTGGGCATAGCCCCCAAACAAACCTGCATGCGCAGTGGCTAGCTCTTCCCCCTGCCGCCGCAGCTGCTGCCGCTGCTGCTCCTCAGCTTGTGCCAGCGCCTCATGGAGAACGGCCTTGAACGCCTCTGCCTGCCGAGCCAGCTGTCGCCGCGCTGCTGCCGCTTCGGCATGACCGGCCTCCGCCTCGGCACGTGCGGCAGCCAGCTGGCGGTCCACGCTGGCAGCGGCAGATTGCAGCAGGTCTGCAAGCACCACTGCGTCCGCCTGTGCCTGCCTGCACCGACATGAGCCGACAAGGGGGAAAGGAGGGGGTCTTGGGTGAGAAAGGGCAAGGGGCGGCCCGGTTGTGCAAGAGGGCAGTAAAGTCAGACGGCCGCTCGAGGCGTGATGCAGCAGCCAAGTACTGCACTAGCATGTGGAAGGAGCTCATGCCACCGTCCCACGAGCCCGCTCTGCAGTGCCGTCCTGCCCCTTTCGTGCTGCGCGCTTGATGCTCCCTGCTTCGCCTGCAGCGCCTTTGCTGCTTACCACCAATTTCCTGTGCGTACCTGTGGCGCTGCTGGTAGTCCGTCCAGTCGTCTGTGGGTCCCATCCCGTGTTTCAACGCCTCAGCAATCAAACCCGCAGCGCTCACATCAACCTCTATACCAAGCAGCCGCTGCGCCCGTGCCAACGCATCCGCCACCTCATCGGCTGCTGGTCCAGAAGGTGCGGGTTGTGGGGGCGGCTGCTCAGGGCTGTCAGCTGCAGCGTCGGCGCCAGACCCTGCTTTCAGCTTTCCAGCCTGCAACAGGCCCGTAAGCGATGGCGGATTGGCCAGTCGCCTCTGCTGGGAGGGTGCGTAGGCCGGAGTTCAAATGATGGGTTCCCGAGGGGGAGAGGAGAGGGCAGGGAGGGAGGGAAAGAAGGAAAGGCAAGTCAGGGCGGCGGTTGGTGGTGGGCTTGTATGTGGGCCTCGTGTGTGGGCGGTGGTGGGCAACAACAAGCCAAAGCAAGCTGGGTTGTTATACCAACTGCAGTGCTGGCTGTTGTGTACTATTGCAGTGCATTGGCCAAGCACATGCATGGCTGGCTGTGTGGCTACAACAGCGCCGAATCCGGCAAGTTGGCAAGCCTGTTCAAGTAGCTACAAGTAACCACCATAAACACAGGCCGATGGGCAACCTAGTACTGCTGCCGGCTACTTGTGCTCTGGCCTGTTCAGGCAAGTCACACACTGACAGACAGCACCACCATTGGTACTAGAGGCAACGCCAGCACCAGCAGCACCAGACTGGTCACCTGTACAAACTCGCTGGCAATGGCCTCTCCAGCCTGGTCTGACATGGCGTACTGGATGGCAGCAACATCCTCCTCAGCCCGCCTGGCAGCGGCAGCCGCGGCAGCGGCCTCTTTGGCAGCAACCGCTGCCGGCGCTGCCTTGGACTCTTCCCCCGCTGCCGGCACCGCTTCGCTGGCGGCTTCTGCAACCTCCCCGCCCGCCTGCTCCATCTTGCGCTGGTTAGCAGCTGCTGCCTCGGCCACCTCCTTGGCCGCCCTTTCTTCCAGCTCCCGCAGCTGCTCCACAGCTTCCTTGCTGAACACCTCCTCAATTACGCCCAGAACCTGCATGGAGGATGACATGGGCCGATGTGCTGGCTGCGAATGGACAGGGAATGTCGCTCATGCCACACAAACATGAGAGCTGTGCACCCACTGATAGTCGATATCAGTGGCAATGTAGGGAGCGACGGAGCAATGGCGATGCTGCAACCGGCGTGCACAGCTGCCAAAAGGTTCTGGCAGCATATGAGCCGCTTGCCTTTGAGCCATCCACGAACTTCACTTCCTCTCCCTCCTCCCCTGCGGCCGCGTTCCCAGATGGTGGTGGAGCCTCGCCTTCAGCATGGGGCTGGGGCTGGGCTGGCGACTCTCCAGCAGCCCCTGATTCCTCCTCAGATGCTGCCCCTGCCGCTTCTGTACCGTCTGTCGCTGCCTTTGTCGCCGCTGCGCCATCTGGTGCTGAGGTGGCGCTTTCTTCCTCTGGCCGCATGGAGAAACTAGCCTCCTCCCCACCTTGCTTCGCCTCTGGAGGCTTGCCACTACCACTGCTGCCATCGTTGCTGCCGCTCAGGCTGTAAGCCAGCGCTCCTGCACCCACAATGCCTGCGCCCAGAAGCCGCCCATCAATCGGAACTGACGGGTGAAGCAGCCAGACATTGCCGCCATTACCGCTGCGGCTGCCACCTGAAGATGCTGCTCCGCCTGCCTGCTGGCCGGCACCACCCCCTCCCGCGGCTGTTACCGGTTTTGGGGCTGTGGGTGCTGCACCAGTTGGCTTGGGGACTCCAGCAGTGGCTGTGCTGGGGGTGGCTGGTGGTACCGGCTTAGGGGCGGCAGCGGCCGCGCCTGCTTCACTGGGGCCAGCAGTAGGTGCGGGCGATCTGGCAGCGGCAGCTGCTGGTGCTGCTTGCTTGGGATCTGCAGTGGCTGGCCCTTTGGGTTTGGGAGCACCAGCGGCTGGCTCCGCTGGCTTGGGGGCTGCAGCAGCGGCATTTGCTGGCCTGGTGGGCGCAGTATTTGCAGCAGCGGACTCCCCCGTCTTGGCCGCATTTACTGCGCTCGCTGCTGCTGAGGTAGCAGGTGCTTCAGGCTTTGGGGCAGCAGCGGCAGACTGCATGGGTGCTGCGGAGCTAGCTGCAGGTGGGGCACCAGAGCCAGAGACAGAGGCACCAGCGCCGGCGGCGGGCTTCGTGGCTGCCTCAGCTGCCTCGGCTGCTGGCGCCTCCTGCCCTAATGGCGTTTTACCGGCAGCTATGACTTCCCCACTGCCCGATGCCGCCTCCTTAATGCCTGTAGACTGGGCAGCAGTGCCCTCCGCCGAGTTGGCAGGGTTCGGCTTGTAGAAGCCAGGCGCCTTCTGCACGATCGTCAGAACAGGGTCAATTCTTCCTGAGACGTTTGATGCAATGCCACAGCTCCGTTAGACGAGCTTGTTCGATCGGCGCACCTTTTTGGCGTTTGCGTAGCCCCGGAGCCCTGTGACCAGCTTCCTCGCGGCAGATCGCGAGCTTAACATGATGCTGGAGACAGTCTGCGCTCGGGTTTGTCCACTAGCTTGAGAAACGGTTGACACTGCTATTCTGGCCGTGGTTAAGGAACCAGCACCTCAGCATTGCTAAGATTACGATATAGCAATCGGATGTGTCCAACAGCGCCTCGTGGATGTGCCACTTGCCGCCCGCCTTTCCTCCCGAGGCCGGCGCCTGGGCTTGTGCCAGATACGTGGCAAAACCACCAATCAACCCTGTTAACAGCGGTCCATACAATCAAGCTGATAATAAAGCGGACTGTGCTCGTATGTAGAGTGCATCCGCACCTACAACATGCATACATTGAGGGGGGATGCAAGCAGTCATGCGCCTACTGAGACTGATGCAGACAAATAAGGTAGTGGCAGTGAAAGGAAGGTAACAAGGTTTGATAACGCACATATGCAATTTGTAGTAAGAATATAAAGGCATGACAAGAGGGATACGAATGTGATAAACTAAAACCTTGTATTTGCCACGGCTGTGGGAAAGTGGAACGCGTACACAAAGCATACACAGAAATGGGGAAGGTCAACACCCCGCCCAAATTTGGAAAAGCTGTTCGATGATGGTACATGTATGTTCAAGCATGGCGGCAGGTTGGCAGTATTAGACACCATTCTATGGGCTGTCGCACACCAGGCATGTTGCGGGGATGTGCATGTGGTACCGCATGGCAACTGACCAGGCTGCCACAAGTGCCCGCCCCTGCGCATGACGCCATCTGTATTTAGTTTCAAGCAAAAACTCACTGACCTCCAAAGGGGCTGGCTGCCAGGTCGGATGTGACGGTCAGGCTGGGAAGGGGGTGCGACATCCTCAAAAAAGAAGTCGCACAGAAGCCCTCAGGTCCAACTCTGTCATACCTTAGGCGTGCCCCTGCCTGCTGCCCCCACCCGCAGCTATATTGCTGCACAGGCGGCTCGCTACTTCCCCCAGTATCTTCTTCACCTCTCCCACCACCGTCTCTACCAGAGTATCTTTGTTGGAATACTCCGTGGCGTGGATGAGGGAATAGGGGTGGTTGCGCCACAGAGCGCAGTTGGTGTAGCAGGCGCACCTGTGGGACCAATCATGATGGTGGAGCAGGAAAGGGGAGTTGGTACAGGAGCAATAGGCTGGGCAGATTAGTGCAGCTGGTCGGGGCAGTCTGCAATCCAGCCGCTGTTGGCCCCCACATGCCGATTCCTGATACCCTGTCTTATCTGCTGCCAACTGCCCAACTCTCACCAAACAACTGTGTCGTTTTCACCAGTGATGCTCGCTCTTGAGCCTTCCGTTTCTTCACCTGCCCCACCACCAACCACCACAAACTTCACCCACCTAAACTCTTCCTCTATCTCCACTAGCCCTGACTCAGGAGGCATGAAAAGAGAGAGGGTGAGAGCGGCACCATGGTAGCCCACCAACACATCTGCTTGCCGCGCACGATGTATCTGTTCCTCGATGCTCAGGCCACCAAACTCGACAGCCACAAACTGCAAGTTATGGGGGTGGGAGGGCAGGCAACCAGGCACCAGCAGCATGCACGAAGGTGAGTGCAGATAGTGGGGCAAAGTTTGGTGAATACGAGGCAGGGAAGGAGCATGCCAGCGCATGCAACACAAGAGTATTGCTAGGCTGTATTACACATTGCATGCAACCAGCACGATAGGCTAGACAGTCCAGGACGGATGATATGGAACTAGCCCTCTAGTTATGCCCACCCACCCCTTTCTCGCTGTCTTGTTCACTCACCTCTGCTGCCGCCTCCCTTGGTATCCGCTGCTGCAATGCTTCTACAATTTGCTCCTGGACTCCCGCACGGTTGGAGCGCAGCGCCCACACCACGCGCATCCGCATGCCTGTGCCGGGCAACAGCCCCTCCCTGGCCTTTTCCAGACGCTGCTGGTGCTGGTGCTGCCCACCTGACTGCTCTGTATGTGGCTGCAGCTGTAGCTGCTGCTGCCCACCGGGCTGCTGCAGCTGCAGGTCGCACAAGCTGCTACCCAGCGGCAGTAGACTGTGGCTGGCCGGCAGTACATGATCAAGCTGAAGCGCATCCAGCATGAATGTCACCATGGCATTGACCGTGGTAGAGTTGGTGCAGGGGGTGGGGCCAGCGATATAGCGGGAGAGCAGGGAGATACCGCCGTGCACGTTGAAGAACACATCTGGTGGGGCAGTGAAGAAAAGGGGGAGAATGCGTCAACAGGCAGTTGGTTCAGCAGCACAGAAGAACGACGGAATGAGCAGTGCGACGCATCCTCGGGTAGCCAGCCGGCCGCTGCCAGCCACCGCCTCAGCCGTTCAACAAGCCTATGAGCAGCCGCTGCCATTTCAGCTCGGCTGCCACCCAACAATCTTGCCTTTAAAGCAAATCGCAGCACCGGGAGGCAGCTGCCCGCCATATTCTGCCTTGGCCTTAGCTGTCGCTTCCTGTGCCAGCTGACTCAGCAGAGTCGGTGGATGAACCGACGAGAAAGCTTGCCGCCAGATGGGCAGGTAGGTGCCCAGCACCTTTTGGGGTGTTGCTTGGTCTAGCAGCACCACCTTCCACATGGAAGAGAGCAGAAGGAGGGAGTGAGGCGGGGCAAGGCACCAGGGGGGAGCGTGACAGAGACAAGGCAGGAACCGCCGACAGGCATGGCTGGCTGTCAGGCCGACACATATGCAGCGTGCTAGCAGGAAGCAGGGCGTGAGTGCAGTAATCAGGCCAACGACACAGGTAACTGGCTGCAGCTACACACCTGTGCCTCACGGCCCCACCCTTTGAGTGCGTACGCCTCGAAAGCGTGGCTCACATCCTCCAGCGCATGCCAGATGTTGACTGAGTCGTACTTGTCGTTAATAAAGTAGGTGGGGTGCTGCACCCAAGCCACGCACCGCGGCTGGTGCGGCTCTGCAGCAGTTTCAGCGTGGCAGGAGAGGGAAAGGGGTCTTGCCGACGCATGAGGATGTGTGTGGCGCTTGTGGCGTGTTCCCAAGGCCAGCAGGTGCAGGCAGGCACAGCAAGTACAGCAGGAGCAGCATCTAGTCACCAGCCTGTCAGGGAGGCAAGCTTGCACCAAAGGGCCTGAGATCAACGCACAGCAACACCGACCACAACATCATCCACCCACCTGCGCAAACTGACTGGACTCACCCGTCCACCACCATCACAGCTACCACCCCACTCAACCACCACACCATGAACACAAACCCCCACACAAACCTGCTTCGCTGGATTTGAAGCTGCGGTACAGCCACTCCTGGCCTCCCTTGCCAAAAGACGACTCCTGTAATACAGCAGTACATCAACAGGCATCAGGCAGGGACCACATGAGGCGATCAACGAGGACAGCGTATACAGGTTTACACCATCCACCAACACTGCATGTGTCCCTCGCAACAAACAGCAATTAGCATCACTACAAGATGGCACACCATGATAACTATCTACACGTCATCCCACTTACGTTCCACTTGTGCTTTCCCGCCACCATGCCGTGCAGCTGGCAGTCTGCCAGCAGCTCCCCCGCTAGCCCCGGCCGGTGGTTGTATGCAATCGAACCGCCCTCATTTCGGTTAGAGGGCATTCGCTCCAGAGTTGACTGCTCCTCCTGCACCCATATGGTGCAGCAAGGTCAATTCAGGCAGCACTTGCTTGCTGGCACCATTCAACAGTAACTCAAGCCCAAAGAAGTTGTTGGATACATTATAAATCATTTCGCTGGCACCAGTACACCCAGACGGACTGACTGGCTGCTGGGCTGACTTATGAAAAAGAGCACCACCATGACGCACAGCAAGCCCAGCTAACCACCTACCGCAAACTTGACCAAATCAAGCGCCAGGTTGCCACCAGTGCAGTACGCCTCAGCGTACCTGCAGCCAGCCCATGAACAAGCAGATTTGTAATCATCAACATGTGTAGCTGCATTGCAAATGACCGAACCGAGACTGGGCGGGAATACTCACTGGTCAAATTGGAACCAGCAGCTCAAGCTGCTGTTCAGTGGACCCCTTTCCTGCAAATCACAGAGAGGTAGGTGAGAAGCAAGACTGGTTTGCAGAATTTGCACAACATGGGTTTGCTGTGGACAGCAGAGCAGAGGTGCTGCAGCCGCCACCAGCCGGGACTGAAAGCACAGGGGCATGCCAGATTTTTTGCAAACGGGCAAGCTGCGGCAAGCTTATGCTTTTAAAAACCAGCGCGATGCGAAGACATCTTCCTGCTGCCCTGGCTACCTGTGGGGAGCAGATCGGCTGCTGCCACGAGCTGTTGATGGTTTGCAGGAAAGGCAAGCCGTTGTAGCGCTGTCGGCATTCCTCAGGGTAGCTGGGTGCCTCCCATTGCACCGCTTCAAGCAAATAGTCAAGGGCGCGCTTGGAGCTGGATGATCGTGGAATCGCGCCATGACGCTTCAGCGCTGCAGCTCAGAGAGCATCGGGGGCAAGGGCAGATCTTTGCAGACTATCCAAGGCAGCATGGGGAGACATGCTATGACGAAGGCAGCCTGTCTACCGCACGGAGAGAGTACACGACAAGTGTAGCTCCACAAAGGAATTGCAGTGCATTGGACACGATGATGCTGTCAAGGGGAGGACCGGAAACTGTGGGAGGAATGAACAGTGCAGCAGGTCTTGCAGAACAGCGAAGCTGGCTGCGTTGGCGGTGGCGGCCGCAGCCAGCAGCCACACGCCTCACCTGCAGATCCTGGATGGTGTAAAGGTAGTTCGTTCGGCCTATTTGGCCAAAGAGGTTGCAGTGCAAACGCCACAGCCACCGTGACAACTATCGGCACCAGCAACAGCGTTGTGGTCCGGCGCCAGAGGGGTCGTCGGGAGTGTGTGGAGCGACGGGTGGCGGCCATGGCCTGATTACAATCAGCTGTTTGCCGACTGCATCCTCATTGACGACTCCAGAGAGCAAGAAGCTGTGGACATAACGCTCAGGCGCCGTCAGCTGAACCCAGACGAACTGCTCTCTGTAGGAGATTGAGGCTGCATGCAAGACGGTTCGAAGGAGGCGGGAGTCTTGGGGCTTCTGACAATGCAGTGCCAAGTGCCCAGTGCCACAACACACGGACACGCTGGCCCCCCTAAGCCGGTGGGGCCGGTAGGAGGCAATCTTATGCCGAACACGCCCTCTCAATCTATCTTCATATGTCTATAAGCGTGAATTTAGATATCCGAGCGCCCAACCCTCGGGCGTTTTGACCCACGGTGTTAGAATGTTGTTCAAGCTACGCGGGCGATTCTTTCATTCCTATTCGTGCAAGTAGAGCAATCAAACACGCTTGGCGCAACGCAAACGATCCGCCGGGCTACTATTGAGGGCAAGGATAGCGGGTGTGGCACCTGAACGACGAATAGCTCACCTGTTAATCTTCGGTCGTTTTCTAAGTGGTATCAGCTTATATAATGTGGTTGACGTCAAGCGGATACGTAGTCCATAGCACCAGGACACACAGCTTTCTTTCACACAGGCGCTGCTGCGCCCTGTCCTGCTTTGGGAAGCAAAGTTGTTGCTGCAGGAATGCTGCAGAAGGCTGCCGCCATCCTCCGACACGCTCCCCCTGCTTATCCTTAGACTTCTGCCGCCGGTGGTGCGGGGCATTGTTGCGAATGACGGTGCCGTCCAAATTTCCGGGCACAGTTGGGCCGCGCATCTGCAGGAAGCATCGTGCTGGGGCGTCGAGAGATCGCAGAACAGCGCAATCATCCATGCTGATAGGTGCGGAGCAACGTGCATCAAAATGCTGCCCACCTTCCGCACGGCGTTGCCCTTCTTAGCCAGTGGCTGGAAGTTGTCACTGCAGTCTGTCGCCTGGAGCTCGGTCAGAACAGGACGCTCGCGCTTGTGCTTTCGCCCAGGGTACAGCGGCTTGACGACCCGGTCGCTGTCACTGCGCCCCTTCTGCCGCCGCTGCACCTTGCCTGCCCGCACTGTGGTTAGCGGCAGCTTCGCAACCGCCACTGCGGCTTCTGCCTGGCTTCGCAGAACGTCCACCCCTGCCCACAGCTTACCGCGCTCAGTGCCCTCTGGCAGGCTGATTGCGGTGTGCTCAATGTAGGCAAGCTGCTGCCGCAGGCGTGCCACAGCGGGGTCGGCGTTACTTTGCATGTGGCGGATGGCTGCAGCGGTGCGTGGTTGCACAGCCAGCAGCTCTTGTGCCTCCTTCATGCCAAAGTCCTCACCCAAAGGTTCGCTGCTGGCTTGCTGGAAGACGCGGCCTTTGCTGATATCAATGCGCTGGGGGGAGGG